>VZTG01001219.1:563569-575534 GCA_013397845.1 Melanocharis versteri
TGTCCGGCCTTCTGCCGGAGCAGCAGCGGCTCCGCAGCGGCACGGGAGAACGGCATCGCATAGCCCGGCCGTTTCCTTGTGCTGCCAGCCCCTTCTCGCCGGGCCGCGGGGGCAGCGGACGGTGAGGGTGCCCCCTGCCTTCGTCGCTGGCGGCTGGGGAGCCGCCCCAGAGCTCGGGCAGTGCGGGGACTCAGCCACGGGCGCGCCACTGCGAACCTGCCACAGCGGCACAGAAGCCATGCCAGTGCTCCTGCAGCAGGCACACTCCTGCCAGCCCTGTCCCACCAGCTCACCGGCTGGCAGACCCTTCGTCACTCCACTGGTGACAGGCCTGGGGGAGCACAAGCCACAGCTGGCTCCGTCCTGCTGTGCAGCACCAGCGGAGCCGGGTCGTTGGCTGGAAGGTCCAAAGCTGGGCTGTTGCAGGAGGTCACATCACGCTCACGGGGCTTTAGTGCATACAGGTGTAGGGGGATGCTTACACCTTCTTGCCACCTCCTCTCTCCTCATCTGCTTTTGACGGCCTCTCCCAAGACAACACTCCTGTATCCAAAAGTGCCTTCAGGGAATCAAGGAGGATTCCTTGCTTTGCTTTCCTTTCTGTTGCTTGAATTAACACCTACCTTCTATGGATCTGCTACATTATTCATATTTTGCCATGGAGAGTGAGCTGTTCTCCCTCTTATATGGGGAAGGAACCATATGTAGTTCTACTAGAAAGATGAAGGGAAGTTTACCTATTTTTCTGGAATAGTACAGTGGTCATTCATAGTAAAAGCCCATAATAGGTTATAGCTTACCAATGGCTTACTATCATTTCATCAAATGTAGGAGATGAATATGATACATCACAAAACATTCCCTATAAATACTCCCCTTGTAAGCACTTCAACACCAAAAAGCAGGAAAAAACTACATCATCATCATCCGGAAAACATGCCTAAAGGCAGGAAGGAAGAGTGGGAGATAGAGCTGCACACAAACCTGCTGATTCACACAGCTGTTCTTTTTTGTGAAATCTCAGATGCAAAGGTGGAAGGCACGGAATAAAAATATTGGCCTGTATTTTGCTGTGCTTTGAATAATTAGTGCAACTGTCCTGGACCTGAAGGAAAAGTTCAGAAACCTTTGTACCTCTGAAATAAAAGAGCTGTGAGGAGGCTGCCACAGTACTCCCTCTGCTCATGGCATTAATGCACAGAGAAAGGTGCAATTCCTGGCAAATTCTCACTAAAATGACCTCTCACTAGGGGCTGATTCATCACATTTTTGGCTTCAACCAGTTCAACTTTTTTAAACATTTAGACATCCTTCTATTTCTGTGTTATACTTTGTTTCCATAATTCTCATTCATACATATTTCTCTTTATAGCTGTGTTAAGCCATAATAAAATACACTATGCTCTTCCACTGAGGCCTCAGATCCACTAATTTGGCTGCGCTTATTTTTTTGTTTATCGTGGAATCACAGAAATCAGCATTTACAGACCATCTTAAATGTCCAAAGTATCACACAGACATTAACTAATGCCTTTTACATTGGATTGGCCACATTGCATCAGATGACCAGCCAGTCTAATCCAACATCCTGTTACCAGCAAGAGCCAACTGCCGATTCTTCAGAGGAAGAAAATGCCAACAACTGCCCCAAAACAGTTACAGCCCTCTTCCAGGCAAATGCCTGTGACCAACTGGTTCCAATCTTTTCAGGCTCCATATTCTGAAGAAGGAGGTGAAACATTTTCTCTTTATTACATGTGTCAATAAAGGAAGGTCAGGGGCTGCCACCATCAGAGCACCTCTCCCCAAGGCACAAAGCTTATGATCTCAACCCAGGTATTTTGGCACAATTTTCCTGATGTTCGCTTTCAGGTTGCTTGAATAGAAGTGAAAATAAATAATTCATTGAGACATTTCATTTTCAGTTATAGAAATTTTAAAGCATAAAAGCTGCCAAACTCCACCAGAAGGTCAAAGCAAGTTTATGTTGTGCAGCCCCATCTGATTAAACAATTAATTTCTTATCCAACGGTTATGGATGTTGCTTTTACTCCACAGAAGGAGTTTTACTATCACATAAGTCTCAGTCCATCAATACAGCCCTTTCTGGCAGAGACACCGATGGGATTTGGTCAGACTTACTGGCACAGGGCTGGGGAAAAGGGCAGCCCATACACGGGGGCAGTGAGACACCCACACCACATCTTGCCCTGGTTCCTTTGGCAGACCTGCAGCAGTGGGATGGCAGTGGAAGCTGGGCTGGAGAGAACATGTTTTACAGTAATATAAAACATCTCTCATAGTGATGCAAATACACACTGTTCTGCACACCTTGATAGACCCCACAGGGACAGTTGCTGCCCTCTGGATCCAGACCTGCCACTGGATTAATCAAATAAAAGAAACCTATTTTTAACCCCAGACATGGAATTTGTATCCTGCCATTCAAACTGCTGAAAGCCCTTCACAACCTTGTGAAAACAAACGTTACTTCTTACCCTCCTGCACACATCTGCCCATTCCTTCCCTCCCGTGGTGGACTTCTGCAGTAGGTTGATGATGGCTGGATTCCAGGCACCTCTCTATCTTCCAAAGCCTCTCTATCACTCCCTTCTGCAGCTGGACAGGACAGAGAAATTGTAACAAAGGGTTCATGAGTTGCAATAAGGACCAGAAGAGATCGCTCATCAAATACCATCACGGGCAAAAACAGGACAGAATTAGAGATATTTATTGAATATATTAGTAAAAAAATCAGAGCAGGATAATAAGAAGTAAAATAAAACCTTCAAAACATCTTCCCTCCACCCCTGCCTTATTCCTGAGCTCTACTTCTTCCCCCAGCAGTGCAGGAAGACAGGGAATGGGGGTTATGGTCAGTTCATCACCCATGGCTTCTCATACTGCTCAGGGAGAGGAGTCCTTCCCCTGTTCCACTGTGGGTCCCTCCCACGGGAGACAGTTCTCCATGAACTTCTCCAACCTGAGTCCATCTCACAAGCAACAGCTCTCTGCAAACTGCTGCAACGTGAGTCCATCCCACAGGCAACAGTCCTGCTCAGACTGCTGCAGCGTGGGTCACTCTTCCACAGGGTGCAGTCCTTCAAGACCAGGCATTACCACCATTTCTAACTGGCGGTTAGCCTTGATCAGGGGCACATCTGTCTGTGGAACCACCAGGGATTGGCTCTGCTGCACATGGAGGAAGCTTCTTGCAGCTTCTCACACAAGCCACCCCTGTACCCCTCCTCGCCGCTACCAAAGCTTGGCCATGCAAACCCAATACAACTTCAAAAGTTACTGAAGTCTGTTCCAGTGCCACATATCTAACATGACTCCAGTTTCAAGGTAATTTCACTTCTGAGAGAAGCCACTGATAAAATACGATTTCTGATGGTAGTGCTCAGCTGGAAAAGGTCTCATGACAGTCTTAGCACTATCAGAGGAGAAAAAACAGTCTAAGAGATAATGTTACTTCAGGCTGTCACACAATCTATCCTTGGCCATGAGCCTTGGTAATGTTACCATCCTATGTGACCTCTTTCTCCCCAGCGCTGTGTGCCCCTGCAGACAAGGAGGGAGTGCTGTACCTGCTCCATGCTCCATGTTTGTTCTCTCCTCCACATCGCTGCCCAGCCAGCAAACCAAAAGACTAAGACAGCTTCACTCTAAAGACAGGCTGCTACAGACACCCTTCAGCTCCCAGCTCAGTCATCAAAGACTCTTTGGCTTCAGAGGACTCTCTCACAAACCTTTTTTTCTCCAAGAGAGCTCTAACTGCTAAAATGCAGGAGAGCTACTCACCTTTTTCTGTTTCCATCAACCCCCCACATCCAGATTGCAGTGGGAAAGCAGGTAGCTGGCATCACACCAGAGATGCCTTTTGCTTCTTGGAGCTGCAAGCATGCCAGGCCTCATTCTAGCAAACAGCATCTCCTACTTGGGCATACATGACAGCCACACACACTCTTGTTCCTTTGCCTTCTTGCTGGCAGCACCTCTGTAACCTATTCATTGGCAACTTGTTTGAAATGGGATTTGTGCGGGAGTAAATCAGTTTTTACATGCTTTTGAAATCCTCAAAGCCCATTAGCCTCCTGTAGATTATACCTCTCTTGTTTTGCTTTAGTTTTTTTCCCCACTTCCTTCTGCACACATCTCCTGTTCTGCTAGCCCTTGGTTACACTTCCAGTATCATACACTGGAACCCACGCACATTTTTTCGTGTTGAGCAGGGCATTATTCATTATTAATATTCAGACTAGACGTAAATTGAGCAGCTCATCTCCAAAAAACTATTAAAGCAACATGGGAAAAACAAGAATAAAAGAGAAATCTTGGCACACCATCCACCCTTCTGCCTTGCTAGGGCACTTGAGTTCATAGCCTGCTGACAAAGAACAGGTAAGACTAAACCTGGCTACGAGCATCATCCTTGCCATGACATTTCCCTTCTTGGAGTACCGCAAACATGCACTGCATTAAGAGATTTTTTTCTTTCTGTGACTTGAAACGCAACATGCAGTTGTGGAGCACTCACCAGGGCTGTCATGGGAACCAGAAGACTCAGCTCACAGCCTGGAGTTTATAGGGATTTGGGTCTTGAAGCTGCACTACATTTGTTCTCTACATATAGGCCTGTACCAGAGAAGCTCAAAAAAAATCTCCTGGAAACTACCCAGAGTTTTTCTCTCTGAGGGAAACAAACGAGGCCTTAATTAATTTTCTTTCAAATACAGCAAATTGACTTCTGCTCCAGTTGTGCTAGTTTCAAGCCACACAGCACAATGGTATTAATTCCACTTCACTTAAGGGCTAAATGTTCAGAGCAAGGAAAAGGGAGTTTCCTGTAGGTCTTGCTAATGTTGAAGTCAACAACCAAACCACCCTGGTTTTCACAGGAACGGTTTCTTCAGAGTCTGCATTTCTGAGGGTGACTCTGACATGTCCCTGGGTTAGCACAGCAAAATGCAAGACACATGAAAGGCACTGGCTGAGCAAATTGCCTGGTCCTTTGCATATTTTTAAAGGTCTGCCACATCCTGCCTCAAATTTCATTTTACAAGCTCAAAGATAGAAGCACTTTTAGTGCCCTGTCCTAAGGCTAGCTTACTGGTTTGCCGATCATCCTAACTAGTCCTGCTGTCTCAAACTTAATTTAAGCTTTCTTAACACCAGAGTCTTGCCTGCAGGATTTCCCAACACTGGAATAACACACAGTGTTCTGCACAGGGTCTCCTCAGTACCTCGTGAACCACTGGCGTACTCCTCACCTCTATCAGAGACACTTTGCCCAATAAACCAGAAGATCACATTTGCCTTCTTAGCATTTGCTTCATTTGAGTACAATCAGCACCTACCCCATGTCCCAGAGAAAAGCACTCAAATCCCAGCAGAACAATTTGCCTGGACACAGTGCCACTGTACAGCAGCCATTTAAGTCACCTTCCAACCATCTTGAAATCCTCTCACTGCCAAGTTTATCTAATATATTTAATATACGGCTTCATTACCACATTGGCTACGTGCTGCTTAGGGAAGGTGCTATTATTCCTCTTCACAGATGGAAGAGGGCGGTACAGATCCCATAGATACCAACTCATACCACTTACTTAGTAAAAAACTGACAACCAAAGAACTGAATCTGTTTCTGTCTAACACCCATTGTTCTCAACCCTTCCTTCTTTCCAACAACTTCATGTTCCACGATTTCCCAAAAAGCAGCCCAATTTACTCTCAGCTTCCCCTCTGTCAACTCTGAAAATTAAATTAAGAAAGTCAAGCATCTCTTAACTAATTCTTCAAAATTAAGGGTAGCTGTAGAAGTTTTTCTATTACACAGTAGGTTTTTGTTACAGGACATTCGTTAACTTCTTGGATTCCCACCTGTTCTTTTCACATGATTTTGCATTGTTTGGTTACATGGAGACTCTGTACACCTCAAGGAAGCAGCAAATCTTCATTTTCTTTTCTTTATATAAAACTCAGCCCTTTTCAAGCTGCATACTAAAACTACTGTCTGCTGACTTTCGTATTTTCTGAGGCAACATCTGGCACAAAAACTGATTGCAAATATGATCAGTTAGGAAGATTTTCTTCTAGCAGTCTTCCAGTTGGCTTTATTCCCAGAAATCAGCCCAATGGAAAAGAAAAATCTATTTGGCACTGTCTCCAGTTGCAATTACTCATTCTTCAGGTAGAACAGTTTCCCCTCTTGGGGAGGTTTTGTTGACATGGGATTCAGATGATGGGTTCTGAACTGCACTGGAACAGGTATGGCCTCTGGGGTTCTGGACAGATGCTCTCTGATGCCTAAGGAATTCAGAATCCTAGCTCATGCTGTAAAAGAATAAGAGAGGTTATCCCCTCCAAAGTCAAAACATATAGCTATGGGTATAACTTGAGGAATTTAAATGTAAATCGTATCATTATGGGTAGTAGGCTTCAGCTGCAGACATTCACCCGTGATCAAGCAGAGTTATTCATAAGGGGCTTGGGTCGAAGTCATGGCGGCATTGGTAGCTGAGGTCATTGTTAAACAGTGTTAAAACAGCAGGGGCAACTCAGGCCTGGGCTAGCTCCTGTGGACCTAATGTGGGAGAGTGATGCAACCCCGCCCATGTGTGTTCACTCTGCCTCCATGAGTGGGATATTTATCTTCCGGTTCTCCTGAATTCAAGAGCAGGCATCATGGGTTTAATACCTCTCTGCCTTTCTCCTCAGGCTGTAACAGACACCAATGCAGGCTGAGTGCAAAGGCCCCATATACACCCTTTACACTCCATAAGCATGGGTGTACAGATAACAAAACAAAGAAAGGTCCAGCTTCCAAACCCTGACCCCTCTCATGCTCCCTGCTGTGCATCCCTCCCAGATGAGAGCAGAAGCAAGCAGCAAATCTCTTCTTTCTGTCTGCCAGCTCCTTGGCACAGCACCATCAGGCAAGACCAAGTACAATCTAGGAATGGAAAAGTAGCTCATATTTAACTTGGAACATTAAATACCATATCCTAGAATACTATGTTCTGATGTGGCTTCTGATGGGCAAAGGAGGAGTGATGTGAGATTTTTGCAGTTCTAAAAATACCTAACCGATAAAATCCAAGCAGTGGTGAAGGTAGAAACCATACAAAAAGAGAAAGAATCTTACTATTCAGCTAATAAACACCTCAGATTAGTTAAAACGAAAATAATTTTAAATCTCCAGTCTTAATCTGAAAGTTTGTTCTGTTTGATTACACTTTGCATTTTACTTCCCTTGAAGAGCATCACCAGCAATGTCAAATTTCCCACTGTTCTTCAATAGCTTCATGTTGTGATTTCCAGGCTGCGCTAGAATAAATAGTGCAGCTTGGAAACTGAAGCAGCATGCAAGACTGATCATTTGCTCAAAACCAACAGTTCTCAAGTAAATGAAGGGATGTAATTGCATGTCAGCTTCAGCTTGAAAATGTAACTGTGTAGCATTAGGATGTAACCCTCCTGTTGAGTTTACAATCAATGGCACTTCTGGTTAGAGACTATTCTGTGTCACTGCACTATTTGTACATGGATAGTAGCTCATGCACATGTTGTTTGTAGTCCTGCATGGATCACTCCAGTGGTTGACCTCTTATAACAAAGAAATCCTCATACTAATTCGAGGTATTTGTTTACCTCATCTGAAGTTTGCTCTATGACCTTGGGGCCAAATCCTCCATGATTCACTGAGTGCAAGGGCTCCATAACTCCCTCACGACCCATGAGTTCTCTAAAGAAGACAAGCCTGACCAGAAGAACTGAGTGCATTAGGTTCAACAGCCACACCTGAGCTTTGGTTTCTGCCAATATATGCCAACATTCTAATTGCTCCAGAAATAACCACTGACAACAGAATATTTCGAAAACCAAATAAAATCTACCCTCACATCTATACTTGTTTCCATGGAAATATGCAGTGTCAAGGTTTTTTCCCCTCATTTTCTCTGCCAGCCTACCATATTTTTATTCAAACAGCCCTGGTAACTGACTAGGTTTACCCAAATACAAAACTACTGCAGATATGCCAAACTTGCAGAAAGCCAAACAGAGAGCTGTTCAGCATGACCCCAAGAAAGCATCCATGCAGCAACACTGCTGCCAGTCCTTAATACAGAGAGAGACAAGTCTCTGCAGATCCTTTCAGCCAGGGACCAACAAAATCTTTTCATTACTGAGGACTAACTGGTCTCAGTGAGACAACAACCAGCACACACCATGGTGTTACCCAGGAAGATGAACACAAATAACAACTCACCGTCAGCATCCTGGCCTTAGACTACAGCTTTATATTAGAGTGAAAGACATTGTATTTGCAGTGTAAGTCTGTCCCCAGCAGCTGCCAAACATTTTGCTTCTGGCAGTAGCCCTCTGCATCGCCCCCCACCGTATGTCACCATTCCCAGCTACCTCCTCACACCCCATCTCTTTTCTGCTTCCCTGCTCTGTGCATCTGCCTCAGCCAGAAGCTCCATTTCCCTAGAGACTCCGATGAGAGTCAGCCACAGATGACAACATTAGGGAAAGCCTCTGGGCTGTGAGCGGTGGGGCGGTGCCTCAGCTTTGGGCAGTTACTTTGAAGTCTCTCAGGATGCTGTGCACTCACCACACCAGAACGGCCTGGCAGGGGGCTGCAGAGGAGGGAGGCCTTCCCACATCTCCCGGGCAGGCAGTCTGTGGCAGCAGGAGGAAAGCAAATGTCCATCCTGCCACCCACGGAGAAAGGGAAAGGCAGGCTGTGCCAGGACTGCAGGCAGAGCAGAAGCACAGAGTGACAAAAACCAAAGGCAAAGCATGAGAAACGTAAAAAAGGAACCAACACTGAAATTTCACAGAGGACTTTGGTTTTTGTTAGGTTGTTACACTCACATTGTGGCATGCTGGGCTTTGGACACTGGCTATCAGGCAAGCTCAATGTATAAAGTCAAATGGGACTTTAGCATTATCACATAGCAGGCTGTAAAATCACTCAGGTGGATGGGCTGCAGGACTGTAAACAAAGGATTATGGCATGTGACAAGTGGCTGTTCAGAGGGAAGGAACCAGGGATACCATGGTGATGGGGATCAGTAAGACATTAGACTGAGTGCCTCATTAAAGTTTTAAACTAGTGCTTAAATCATCCAGCTGACAGAAGAAGGTCATGCTAGAGAGGCTCTGTTGTGTCCTGGGAGAGGAGCAGGAGCTGCATCTGGGCAGGGAAGGGACATATTTGGGCAGACGCTTGGTGCCTGTGTCCCAGCAGCAGCTAGGAAGAGAAGGGCAATATGCCTGGGAGACATCAGCAAAAACTGTGTCAGAGGGCTCCTTACTCTCCTCTCCTCAAGGCTGTCACTTTCCCCTTATCCGTAGGGCTCAGGAAGGTGCAGGAATATTCTAGTGCAAAACCAGGAAGAGTCTAAGCAAGAGGGAATAGGCTGAGAGCTGAAGTAGCTACACAATAGGTCAGGGTTATTCAACAATGGGATAAACAGCCTGAGACAGAGAGCAGAAATTGCAAACTAGATGAAGACAGGATTCAACCTGGAAAACAAAGGCTATTTAGCAAAGAGGAGATAATTCACCAACTAACATTCCTCTTGGCAGAGGAGGGAAGAGTTCTGGAAAGTCAAACTGTGTTGATCTAGCCTTAGAAGAGCTAGAAAATTAGAGAAGGGGACACAAAGAAATTAGCTAGAGAAGGCAGCACACCAGCACCAGGAATGTGCACACAGCTACCCAGCCAGGCAGCACAGAGCTGAGTGCCGGGCAGGAGCCCATTGCTCATTTTGTGGCTACCATGAGAGTCTGACACACCAGGAGGAGACAGAAGGTGATAGCTCCTTATGCAACTATGGGGGATTGATTTGTGACAACAGTATGTGTTCCTTGTCTCTGAGGGGACATAGAAACAGTTTACAAACATTTGTAAGGCATACATCCAAGCAGGAGGGAGTGCAAATTACTTAGAGAAGACAAAACAAAGAGAGGGAAAACTGAAGCTGAAAGCAACTCAAAAGCTTTTACCAATGAGCTGTAGTAGGTTGTGAAATAGCTCTCATGAAGAGACCAGAGAAGAACCTAGGTATGGGCAGTTTTAAAGTTGGATGGGAAGAAAGTAATTAATACATGAGCAATGGAAGGCATATAGAAGAATTTGTTGAAGTGATACAAAAATTTCCACCCACTCAATCTGTAGTTCCAGTTTTCCACTGCCCTGCATTTCTTGCTATCTTTAGTAGCAATGCAAATCTGGAAAATGTTTATTAAAGCGTAACTTTAAAGTAATGCTCCACCTGAGCACATAGATTTCTAGACATATCTAGCCAACAGAGAATTAGGCTTTATAATTGTGTCTGAGAAAATTACTCACTAGCAAGTGATCTACTTAAACTCCCTCAACGATCTCCTCCTTCCCCATCCCAAATCTCCTTTAGTCTTGATGAGGTAGGGATATGATTCCATGTTTGGACAGTGTGTGTTAATGTCTCCTAAAGTCACATCCAGCTGCTTCTAAAAACCTCCTGATAAATCCCTTTTTAACTGCATTTGGGAGACCACTTAAGGGGCTCCCAAAGCTCCACATGGAAACCTGAAAAGATCAAGGCCTAAATACAGTCCTGATGAAGGCTGAAACAGCAACTTGACAAAAACTTGCTTGAAATAGCAAACTGCCAAAACCTTACCTGGCATATACACTTACCAGCTTAATATTTCCCATGAGGAGGGAACACGGCTATAGCTTGACAGCTGTGGTGCTACAGCAAATATTGATGGTTAGCCCCATCAGCCAGAAAGCTGGGCTCTTTAGATGGCAGAGAGCTGTTCCCTGGCCTGAGGATTTTTTCATGTGAGTAATAACCAAGCTTTATAACTGTCCCCTGCAGACTATCATGATGATGAATGAATGAGATCAGACTAGTCAACATGGCTATTGGTGGAGTTTGTTCACTTGCTGCAGATGCATAATTACTCTGTGCATTCATCAGCACAGGGACGAGCACAATTCAAAGTCTTTGCCTGTACAGTATGAAATGACAACCAACCTGCAGCTCTTCAGCTTTCTGCTAAGAACTCCCAGGCCTTCTTGGGTCCTTCTGTTGCTCTGTATCCTTGTCCTGGGCCATTGTAGAAAGTTGTTTGGTGAGTACCATAACCTTCCTTATTAAAGCAAATCATATTAAGCCGTCCCTGTAGAAGTTAAATGAGAAATTGCTGAAAAACATTGACTTCATAACACAGCGACTAATGGTGCATGTACCATTCCTGTCCTCTGCTTGGAAAAAATCAGAGTTGCTCCACTAAGTGGCACAGATGCTCTGCAGCTCCACAAGCAGCAGCGATCTCCTTTTGGCTGAATGGTATTTCCAGAGCAAAGCATTTCTCAGCTCCACTGAGGCTGTTGAGCCCAGGATCCCTGTAGAAACCAGGAATATTTCAAAGCAACTGCAAGCACCATATTCAAAGTGGGTACTCAAAAAGGTGTACTGTATTGCCTGACACATCTCTGCATCAAGCAATAGCTTATGCTAGCAGAAAAGGGAATAAGGTTTCATGTCTGGAAACTGCTTTGAACTGAAATCTGAGAGCTTTACCATTCCTTTCCAGCTCTGGCACGAATTCCCTAGGTGGCCCAAGGCAGGCACCTTCATCTCCTTGGGGCTCAGTTTGCCATCTGTAAAACTGGGTTAGCATCTCCTGCTCCCTCTTACACCCCTTTTATCCTTGTCTATATTAACGGTAAATACAGATGGGCTTGTTTGTGTGCAGGAACAGTGCAAAACAGGGAGCACGACCGTGAAAGCGCCGCTCGTTTGGGGTCTGCAGGGGAAGACGTGAGCTCGGAGGGGCAGGTGCAGGGCAGGACTCACGGATGGAGGGATGCGCACACAGGGAGGGGGGACGCCTGCAGGGAAGAACACTCTCCCGCCGAGCCGGGCGCTCACCCGCCACCCGAGCCGGCCCCGCG
>VZTG01001219.1:575801-586971 GCA_013397845.1 Melanocharis versteri
CCGACCGCCCAAACACGGCTCCCCGCCCCGGGCACCCCCGCCCCCGGACACTGCCCCTCCGCGCCCAGCGCCTCCCGCAACCTGCCCCCTTCCTGCACAAACACAGCGCAGCCCAGGCACCCCCGGTGCAGACCCCGCCGCCCCCTCGCAGCCGCTCCTCGCCCCTGCCCGGGGACACAAAGGGGTCTGTGCGCCCGCTACCCGCCCGCTCACCCGCCGCCGCTCTCTGCCCCGCAGGCCGAGCCATGGTGGAGCCGCCGGCCGAGCCTCCCCCGCAGCCCTGCCCGGCGCCCGGGGGGGCAGCGGGGGGAGAGCCGGCCCGTCCTGGAGAGCAGTCGCCGCTGCTGCACCTGGACCTGTACAACTTCGACTGCGCGGCGGCGGAGGGCAGCCGGTACGTGCTGACCAGCCCGCGGTCGCTGGAGGCCTGCGCCCGCTGCGCCGTGCGGCCCGTGGAGCTGCTGCCGCGGGCGCTGGGGGACCTGCTGAGAGAGGCGCCCGGGCGCTCCATGCGGGTGGCCGCCGGCCTCTACGAGGCCTACGAGCGGGAGCGCCGCCGCAAGCTGCAGCAGTGCCGGGAGGAGCGGGAGAGGATTATCCGGGAGGAGAAGAGGCGGATCCTCGCGCCCCTCGGCAGCCTGCCGCCTTCGCCCGCCGCCCGCCTCTCCTCCCGGGCTGCGGCCGCAGCTGCCGGCGGGCCCCGGACCCATGGCGGGGGGAAGGGCAGGGCTTCGAGGGGTGCCAAGGGCAAGAGCCACTCCCTGGACTCACTGCAGAAGCGCCGCGAGGGTAGCTGGGGCAAGACCTCCTCTGAGTCGGGCGCTTCGTCGTCCTACAGCGGGGAGAGCCTGCGGGAGCGCGGGGGCAAGGTGTGCGGCCGGGGTCGGGGGGTAGCCGCCGCCAACGGGACCCTGCTGGGGCGCAGCTTCAGCCTGGGCGACCTCAGCCACTCACCACAGACTGCTCAGAGAGTCGAGAGGATCGTCAGAGAGGTGAAGAGGAAGAAGGGTCTCTCAGAGGTGCCTGAGAGAGACAAGAAGATCGCGGCGCTGATGATCGCCAAGCACCAGGAGGCCAACCTCCTGCGGGAGCAGCGGCAGGCGGCCCATCTGCAGTGGGACAGCCAGCGGCGCCTGGCTGAGCAGCGGAAGGAGCAGGAGGAGAAGGAGAAGCAGAAGGCCCTCCTGCAGGGTCAGCGGATGTGGGAGAGCCAGGTGGAGAAGCGGCGAGGGAGACTGAACCAGGAGCAGGAGGAAGCTGCCCTCCTGAAGCAGAGGCAGCTCCTGGTGTGTGAGGAGAGGTGGCGGGAGCAAGCGGAGAAGCAGGAGCGGCTGCGGAGGGAGAGGCTGGAGAGGGCCATCAAGGAGGACAAGCAGAAAAAGCTTCATCAAGAGCTCAACCTGAAGGCGAAGGAGGAGGTCAAGAAGGAGCACCAGGAGCGAGAGGAGCAGCTCCTGCAAGAGAAGCTGTCCACAGCTGCACAGAAGAGGCTGAAGAAGGAGGTACAGCTGCAGAAGGAGAAGAGACTGTTCAATCAAGCAGAGAAGCTGAAGCACGAGGCCTTGCTCAAGGAACTGGCCAAGCAAGAGGCAGAAGAGAAGGAAATGCTGAAGGCATCCCTGAAGATGAGTTTAACAAAGGCTCAGGAGAACTATGAGCAGCTTGTGGAGAAGAGGAACCAGGAGCTGAGGGAGAAGGCCAGACGTGAGGACATGCAGATCCAGAGAGCTAAACTGGCAGCAGAGAAGAAGGAAAGAGAACAGAAGGAGCACTTGGAAGCATTGGCTAGAGAGACAGAGAGAAAACTCCAGCATGCTGCCCAGGTAGCTGAAGAGGCTGTCCAGGAAAAAGCCCGCAAAGTGGTCTTGAGCCGTCTGGAAAAGGAAAAAGTGCAGAAGATGAACAAGCAAAAGGTGGAACAGTATGAGGACTTACGGCGCAGGGAAATTCTCCTCTCTATAGAGAGGAAGCTGGAGAGAAGTGAGCAGATCTTCAAGGAGAAGAAGACTGTCTTAGAAAATGCCAGGTCTGTTGCTCGAGCATCCTTCCATGTCCGGGAAAAGGTGCGAGAGGAGACGAACGTGCGCACCTTTGACAAGATGGCCTTCGAAGCAGAACTGCATGCTCACCTTAGTAAGAAATGAAAGATCTTGTCATGGATGAGTGAGGATCCACCACTGGTTGTCCATCATAATGTGACAGAAAGCTCCTCGGCATGAGCATTTAAAAAACAACGAAAACCAACATCCACCCTAATTTTATATTTTGGGGGAGCAGGGTACCGCACAAAAATGTGGCAGCTATTTCACATACTGTTTTAAATACATTTTTCGTTCTGGGTGTGTTTTAAAGACTGACCTCAGTAATCTTTAAAGAGAGGAAGCAAGTTTTTGTGTCCTCCACCCCACAAGCACATGCATTTCGTCAGAGAGGGCTGCAAAATCTGCTTGAAGCCTTTGAGTTACTGATTGTTTACACCAGAGATGACTGCAACTGCACTCTCCAGCTGGAAATGCAAACAGAGGTTGCTGACTACTAGAGCCTGCTGAATAAGAACCAAAACCACCCAAGCTGATTCTTCCTGGAGTGATGGGCAGTTTGTTTTAAGTTATGGGACTGCATTTTCAAAGCTGCTGCACTCTCATGCTGAAGGTGAGGAAGGCTGGAGTATGGAATGCAATATGCCCTGGGTGCCCCTTGGCTGCTGCCGGTACCGAGCTAGGGAAAGCACATATCGAGGCCCTGTGAGTAGACATCGTGATCAGAGCTGGGCAGAAGCTGTCTGAAGGCGCTCGCAAACACAATTTCCTTTTTGTTGTTTGTAGCTGTTACCCCTCCCAGGTATCCTCACCTCTCCTTCTTTCCAAGTTTCTCTTGAAAACATCTGTAGGATTCCTTCTTTTCTTTTGGAGGAGGAAGAAAAGGAGAGAAATTTGTGGGCAGTCCACAAACTGACAAGTACTCACACAAGCCACTTGTTCATTAAGATATAAAAATGAATGAATCTGTGGAATCTGGACTTCGGGGGAAATACGGAGGTCACTTGTAAATGGAAATCACCACCCTCAGGAATTCTCAAAACTCAAGAAGACCCTCAGCCACCTTAACCAATTTGCCCTATCTTGAGCAGGTGGTTGGACCAGATGTCCTCCAGAGTTCCTTTCCAACCTTACAGTTCTCATGAGCTGCATACAATGAGACATTCACCCAGCTCTTATCATAGTCTACTGAGCAGGGCAGCACTTCTCTGTCCACTGGTGCTAAGAGTTGAATTCTTATATGGAGCACAAGAAAGAGTAGATGCACAAAATAAGGTACATTACAGATTCTCTTAGATGAGGATTATGTCTTTTTTCTAAGAGATAACTCAATACTGTTTAGAGGGAAATGAGTCCTTCTGCAGTTAAATACACCAGAAATGTGGAAAGCCTACCTGTGCTCTGTGCACAGCATTCAAGTACAACAGTGTTCTGCTCCAGGTTTCCACATTTACTCTTTGTTGAGTTGGAGTTGCAAGCATACATCCAAAGCAGGCACATTGCTGCTTTTTTTTCTGGCTCCGGGCAGCATCAGCTCTCTGTTCCAGCATCTGTGACGCCGTATTGGGTTGCTCTGGTGATAGCAGTCAGACCTGGAGTGTGGAGGAGAAGCAGCAAGAACAGACAGGCTCTTGTTTCTTTGCGGATGTCTCTGATGTACGACACAGTGGAAGAGACAACCAGAAGAAAGTTGACATATGGCACAGACATGCAGTCTTGCATGCATAGATTGCTTACCAGAATTTCCCAGGAGGTGACAGCAGGTCAGAATCCTCCTAGAAGGCTTTAAAGACAGTGTTAAATAAACAGTAACAACAACAATAGACCAAATACACCTTGGTGCCCTGCAAGGCTAGAGACATTACACAAACGGTGTTGAAAATGAAGAAGTAGGTATTTTTTTTTTATTTTTATAGGACGTTTTCTTCTTTGAATCATGATACAATTGGTGGTGTTAAGGGCAGGCAGCATGAAAGTAGGAATTAGGGCACCTGAGCAATGTTTGCTCTGTCAGTCATTGGCTCACTGTGTAATGCCAGGCAAGTCCTCAGAGGCTGGACTTGCTCCTATTGATTTTAACGGAAGTGGAATTGGGCTCTTGGGGTTGCTGGGTCTCACAGGAAATAGTAAGACTCGGCTTGGCAAAGCACTTCAAAGACTTTGGACAAATGTTGCTTACAAAGCACAAAGTAATATTTATTTATTTATGTATTTATTTACTTATTTATTTGAATGGTTATTAAAGTAAAACATCCCTTGGTGAAAAGCATTAATTAACACCCAAATCTGGTAGCAGTGGAAAGGACAGCTGTATTACTGTTTCCAGCAAGGAGGCTGTCCCCTCACCCTCGTCCTCAAAGCAGCAATTAGAACAGTGAAACAAATCCTGCTGTAACACTGGACAAGGTCCTTGAAAAAACACAGATTTCTCCACATGTTGTCCATGCCGCAGTGATCTATGTGTGCCCTTGTAGCTGCAAAGACCTAGAAAAGAGATGGCCAGTGGCCCAAATCCAGCCAGTGCAAAACTGCCCTTGCTCCCTGACAGCACTAGATTTGGGATAAAACCTGCCGTGACTCCAGCATAGCCAACGTTTCATCTGGTTTGTAGCCTTTGTGGCTGCAGAGAAAGCCTGCCAGCATGGACATGAGGGCTTTTACTTCCTGTGTCGTTGCACTGTGGTTGAAATTCACTGCTTGGTTCATTTAGCAGAGGGAAAATGGGGAGAGCTGGGAAACAGTGGAAAGAAGGCAAATTATGGTAGGTGAATGAGCAGGCAGCCTCTAACTGGAATGGCATGTTTTCCCTAAAGCTCTACTGCAACCTGCCTGAAGACTGTCCAAACCTCCCTCTGACAAGGGCATTTCCAGACTGAGAACATTCTGCGGCCCAGGAGACATGTTTTGGCCACTGACTGTAATTACACCTGGGGTCCATCTCTTGCTGCTGACTGAGTTTGACGCCTTGAGGCTACAGCTGAACTAATCAACACAAACCTACATGATGGTAATTGGATTGGCAAACTAGTGTTCCTATACCGTGCAGTGTACAGCTCAAGTTTTGAATGTGCAATCTGAGAAAAAATATTTTTTTTCAAAAGACATTAATCTGTGTACGGATATTTTTTATTTCTGTAGTGGTTTAAGTCCAAAGTCCGTGAAATTCAGTGGAGTTTATGAGTTGAAAATTGCAGCATGGAAAATTTAAGTCAGCAGTTTGGGTGGAGGCATGAGAGGTATTTCTTGGGTCTGCTTCTGCTTCTGTTTATTTGAGTAGGAATTCTACTGCTGGGTTTCTGTAGGAACAGAAATTAAGCCTTGGGTCACATGTAAAAACTATGGCCCTTTTAGATGGGGCTTATTTGGTGTTTTTGCTATTGAGCTGCAGGCTAGGGAGAACTAAAAGCAATCAACATGGAGGAGAAGCACTGACTGAGGAGCAGTTTCTTTTGCCTGAGCTCTGTAGGAATTTTGGAACACAATGGAACACATTTTGTATGTTCAGAAACTATCTTGTGTATGTGGATTGTCTACTTTTTAACGGTATCTGGGCTGAAACTGGAGCCTTTCAGTGCTGGAGAGAGTGCCAACAATCTCATCTGCGTGCTTCCTCTTCACACAAAATTCATCACTAAAACACAATCTCTCTGTCAAGGTTGAAGTTGGCAGATACATCCAAAAGCTATTAGGAGGAGCAGCTGCACCACCACTAGTTCATAT
Source organism: Melanocharis versteri (assembly GCA_013397845.1). Taxonomy (NCBI): domain Eukaryota; kingdom Metazoa; phylum Chordata; class Aves; order Passeriformes; family Melanocharitidae; genus Melanocharis; species Melanocharis versteri. The sequence continues at coordinate 581,561 of VZTG01001219.1, forward strand.
TTTACAAGGTAAATTTTAAGCCACTTTATACTAAGTTCTTTCACCACATGAATAATAGGGATGTGAGTATTAGATTTCTTGCCTTGGTTACCTACTGTTTTCCTCTTAGGATGCTTGTGGAGCTCCAGGCTCATTCTGTGCTAAAATTTCTCCTGATGCCAGGGGAATTCTGTTCGCTAAACAGATGCTGGATATGCAGTGCTCACAGGTTTGAGAAGGGATTTGGTTTGATGTACATGTCTTTATTAAGCCAAGGCTGGACAGGGAGATGTGGGAAACACAGAATTTGCAATACACAGTCAGCCAGGCTTATCATATCTTACCTGAGGATGGCTTCTCATTGCTGCACTTGTTGCATCAAAGAAAGACCTGGTTTCAGCTGTGGGCGTTCTTCTGCCAGTAAAGACAAAAATGTAATCGTTGAAATGCTGTTTTGAACATGTTTTTTTGGCTTGGGCTTTTTTTGGTTTTGTTGGGGCTTTGTTTTAAAGAAGATGCAGGGAGGTGTAAGGATGAAATACAAAGGTAGTTATATGCAGCACATTATCGGTGGTAAATGTGTCTTCACACACAGTTCTGCTCTGTGGACCTGGGACTGTGCTGTTGTTTAGTAGAGCAGCCACTACATCCAGGAGAGCAGAGCTGCTCTCATATCTCAGATCTGTTCTAATATCACACAAGCCCCCTTCAAAGCAATCAAATGTAAGCTCTAACGCTTTGCTGAGTCAAGCTCCCAGGAAATTTAGTTTGTTAGGATTGGAATTAGCCTTCATAGTTGTAAAAGAAGTGATAGGCTGTTGCGGTGGTTCACAAAAGAAGAGGAGGACACTGGCTTAGCCCAGTCCTTCTGGAAATCAGCCCCGAGACTCCTGCTTTGCAGCGCAGTACAAGGACATTGTGGTGTGAGCTGACCAAGCCCTAATACAACTACTTGAGGGAGTGCAGCCCCACAAGTCCTTGGCAAGCAAGTAGAACCCACAGTAAAGAGCCAGTACAGAGGCACAGTAAGAAAATCATAATGCTTCTGGCTTCTAGGCAGGCAGCAGCTCTGCTCTCCTTTTTGGTGAGATACTACTAGGTGATGGTTTGAAGAGAAAACACTGGGAATAAGAAAAAAAAGCAAAGCTCTTCCAACACAAGATACCTGGAAACAGATTCTCCATTTATGGAGAGTATCCAGCACTCTGGGCATGCCAGTCTTCAGAGCCTTCATAGTGGAATATGCCCCACAACCCACATGCCTGTTAACACTAGGATATGAAGAAAATTTGGTTCTAGGTCTGACTTCTTTGTCCTTAGCCCATTCTTTGAGCGTGCATCTTTACTGTGAAACATTACCTCGTTATTATAAGTTCTAGTCTGCAAGGACCCAAGTCTTCCTCTGGTAACTTTGTGCTCATCTCCTACATCCCTGCCATTCAGCAAGGAATCTTCTGCATTACAAAACCACTCTGGCAGTAAGAATCATCCTGTATTACAAAACCAAACTGCCAGTGCTATTTTGTTCTTATGTGCTTTACACAGCTCCCTGCATCTAATCTCAGGACCTGACTGTGAGGTAAACTAGTTATTGCCCCCAGCCTAAGTACAAGCAAACTGAAGCAGAAAGAACTGATGTGATTTGCCCCAGGCCATGTTGGCCTCCCTGATCTAGCTGGAGCTCTCGCTCCCTAATCCCCATGCAGTCCTCTAATTAACCTCTCCTGGTTGCAGTGGAGGGATATTCCTGTGTCCCTGCTGTGGCAGCTCCCCTGACTCCTGATCTGCAGCTGGTGCTTCGTGGAGGATGAAGGTTTTAAGCCACCAACCACCACCTTCTGGACATTGTCCCCAAACCCTGAAACACTTTTAAAGGGGGGGCCTGAAGGTTAGATAAGGCTGCACTGGGAGCCCAGGACAGGGGCAGGGTGGGAGGAAGGTGCATTAGCAGAAATTGGCAGGAGCTACAGATGGAAGTGTTAAATGAATGAGTAAACATGGACTGAGTATCCTTATACCATCCTGGCTAGCTAGAATCACTTCGATCTCTATGTATGACAGCATACAGTAACACTTCTTTCAGCACATTAAACTTACAGGGCCCAGTTCATCCCATGAGTTACCTCTCTAGGGCAGAGTTATTCCAGGAGTGAATACAGCCTAGATGTAATAAACTTTTCATTATTTATGTAAATCACAGTAGCTTGGCAGAGCTTATGCTTTCAAGAGCTTGGTGGAAATTTCCTCCTGCCTGAGGAGTACGCAGACGATGGGATGGGAGGGTCACATATCAGTTGATATTTTTAGACTGGGTGACAAATTTGTCAATACCCTGGTGATGGACACTGTGTTCCTGAGTGTTTACAAAGCAGCCAGCGTCTGCTTAAGCAGATCAGTGCAGCTGAGGGGAAGAGCAGCTGGCACTGAAGTACCTTGTCGGAGACTAAGCTAAACAGTGCGGAGTAAGAGATTTGGCTCTTGTCTGTTGGGTGCTACTGGGAATGTTCGGGTTTATAGGAGGGTGATGTGATAATTTCGTCTCTTTTTCAATCACCTCCAAAGTAAGCTGTGCTATTTCTGACAATTATTTAATGATTTATAAGAGACTGGAAAACAAATGAGGAAGGCAGCACAAAACACAGATGTGTAGGTAAAGCTGAAAGCCGTTTTCCTTTCCCTCCTGAAAAAAGCCATATTATGTCAGCAGGTGAAAGTTTTGTTAAGTGCCACAATGCGAGCAATTTCTTAGACCCTAGGAGGGGACCACTCTGTTCACAAGCTTTGCTACTTATACGCCTGTCTCCTGTACACGCTGACAAGACAGGCTTCGAGTTTACCTCCTAGCAGCAGCTATTTCTTCAGATTTCAAGGAAAAGGTGAGATCCATGAACAGGCACTATTTTCACTCTAGAAGGACCACTACACAGCCATCCTGAGTGGACTCAGTCCACATCTGACATGAACCGTGATGGAAGAGTGGTACTTTGTTCTCATCAGGGAATTTCAGCAGCCCTCATCCAGACCTTCTAGGAGCCTCTGCAGCATTTTCAGCTCCCACCTGAAGCTGTCAAGCTGTCTTTGTTTCCTAGTTTGATCCTGAGGCTTCTGCTCCCATTGCCTGCAGCTAGGTCACTGGGGAGCTGACCACAGCGTGCAGCCAAGTCTCCACTTGTCTGCAGAGGCTTCAAGAAAACTAATTTGCCCTGCTCTTCCTTAAACTGGGACATGTCTGTGCATGAGCAACTACAGGAACTGCCTGAATCTGGGCTTTGGGTGGCGTAGATTGAAAACCTACAGAAGAATTGGGGTGTTGTGGCATAGCACAGGGATGCTACTGGTTTATTTTTAATTATCAACACCACTGCTAATTTGCTTCCCTTGCATTGCTTTCCCAGACAGTACCATGAACGAGGCAAGCATTAAGAGCCCCAGAGGAAGTGCTTAGCTGTTGCCCTCCAAACTTACACCAGTGCTTGTCATGGGAAGCAGTGTCCCTTCTTGCCTGAGAGGGAAGCTTTCCTTTCTGCAGTCATCATCACATCATGCACAGGTGCTCTGGGGACAGTCTGGCATCCTAACATACATCCGTCCTATCACCAGCTTCTCCTTATGACCTGAACTTTACCGGTAAATTCATATCTAGCTCAAACAGGTCTGCATGACCTGTCATGATAGGGATTTTAGATATGTTGTAAAACTATAAGTCATGGTGTTGCTTTGTCTGTTACCAGATTCACCTACTGCTGCTCAAGAGGAAGTAAAGCCAGGGAAGATTGTTTCAATAAACCAGAAGTCACCTGCCTGTTCTCAGAAAATGGTAGGCAGGTAGGCAAGCTGACGGCTTCAGGGCTTTATGCAACACTAGAGCACCTGACAGGTTAGCTGTAGATATACTCCATATCACTTTTTGTGGTAGCTGTCACTCCAGCTTACATCTCTTGGGTGCTGTGAGTCCTAATATTTTCCAGGCAGAAGGCACTCTGTCTTGTAACAGAAGTTTTCTGTGATTCCTACAACATTGCAAAGAACCTGCACAATCTGTTTGCAGAATCAATGTGTTCTACTTACTGTTCCATCAAAAAAATTGTAGAAGTAGAGATTTCTGAAGGCAATGATGTTCATACACAGAGCTACTGTACTCTCTAAGTGTCTCTGATCAGACTGCACTGCACTCCAGAGATTTCCAGAGATTTCTTGCAGCTCCTGCCATCTCTGGGAACCTGCAGATTCCTCCCTGCAAAAGCACTGTACTATAATGCAGATGCCATGTGATTCAGTCAGGCTGCGAGTCCCCAAATGCACAGAAAATTTGCTGTAAGCTACCAGGGGAATTTCTGCAGAGTCTCTTGGAATCCGCAGGGCCCTTTCCATCCGTCCTGACGCCAGTGCTGTATAAACTCCCGTGCTGTACAGTACCTGCTGACCCAGTAATGCTCTCTGAGTCCTCTCCATGGCAACGCACTGCAGTGTCCTCAGGTACAGGGAGGCATCCTGCAAGCAGGCGAGGCTGGCCAGGGAGTCGATGTATCAGATGTATAGAGAATAATTTTAGCATAAGTTTTTTCCATGGGGAAATTGGAGGCACAAATGCAGAGAGAGAAAATGACTCCCCAGAGGAAATGAAAGAATGTGTGAAGAAGAAAGAAATAACAAAATGAGTTATTTAAATATCCCTAAAATCATAAGAGACGTGGTTTGTATGTCTCATGCAACAGATGTACATGGCCAAGCAGCTTCACACATTTTAGATACCCTCAGGGAATGAAGAATGGTGGAAAGTACTTAAGACCTCAGGTAAGAAAGGAATTATGTTTTCCAACAAGGGTTAGGGTTGGCCAGAGTGGAAAATTGTAGATAAACTATTGCAGATGTCTCCAACTATGATGGCTCTCATACCACTACAGCAAAGAAACATGTCCTGAATGCATGGTGGGAGTAAGGATGGAAAAAAAGCCTGGGATAAGCACATACAGGACTTAAACAAATGTACAATATAATGAAAATAAGACTGGGACCCTACATGAAAGTCATGATTAATTGTGAATTTTTTTAGGTCTCCTTCCTAATGAAGGCTCCTCCACTATAGTAGCAGAGAAATGCCTTCTGGAGCACCCCAGCCCAGTGGCTTCTTCTACCCCAGGCCTGCATGGGTGCTGCTCCAAGCAGCACCCCACAATGTTAGGAAGGAGCCTGAGCTGAACCACCACCCTTTGGGCTCTAGGGCAGCAGCCAAGTGTGCCCAGAGTTCTCCTGTGAAGCAGAGGGTGATGAGGAGCACTTCTTTAGTATTTGAATCTGGGCTGACAGTGAAAGGATTTTACCATGTGTCGGTGCTAGGATCAGGAAGATGATCTAAGAAGAGGTACGTATCTTCAAGACCACAGGGTGAAGAAGCACTTTTTTACTAAAGACTGATTTAATGCTGCTTTTTT
>VZTG01001219.1:587022-652081 GCA_013397845.1 Melanocharis versteri
TTTGTTTGTTTTCTTTTCAAGTCATTCAATTTTTTCTTCCTTAAAGACCAAATTTAATGTCAAACTGCCAGGGTTTGGTAGAAACCGACAGCATGCCCATAATCCAGTTCTCATTAGGGAACTGGGTTGCTGGCTGGCAGTTTTTCCCAAAGACCAGATCCATACCCGCCTTTATTTGTAAGCAACCATTTCGATTCAATCACCAGACCCGGGATTGGCTCCTGTCTGCTAAAATCAATTGCCCAAGGGCAAGCACATGGTGACTAGCACATTCCTGTGTCCAACAGAGGTGGCACCACAGCCAGAGGTAATCTGAGGCTGGGGCTGTTTCCAGAGAGAGCAGGGACCTTCTGAAAGGGAAAAGCCAGATTAAAGGGGAATCATAATCCTTAACTATGCAGTGACAGCCTGGGAAGAGAGGATTGCTCAAAAAACCCAGGGGTCTTCCCTCAAGAATGATAGTGCCTCACTGCTGGCAAGCTGGATGTGGGCTCATGTCTCCATCTTCTTCTCTAGCAGGGGCAAGAAACAGACAGAATTACAGCAAAAAGCAGGGGACAGAAGTCTGCTGTGGGGATGAAACCTCCTAGATGAGATCCTGTCAGTCAAAGCTCTCCCCAGTTTCACTTGCAGACAGAACCCTAAATACCACTGGGGGAGGGGGCTTCAACCCTCAGTTTGTACAACCCAAAACCTGGTCATGCACCCATGCTCCGATACATTTGCTGCACTTGCTTGGCCATAAGGCAGACTTGTGGGGCTTTCCCACATGCCAGCTGCATGCTTCACAGCCATATCCCAGCCACAGCTTTGCAGCAGCGGGAAAGGTTGTATCTCATTCTTTCCCAGTTCAAATCAGCAGGATTAGTTGTTTATTCAGAAGTCCCTTCCCCCATCGGCAGGGAAAAAAAATTATAAACCTTCTTTTTATATGTGCCAGCTAGCAGACAGGATCAGTACGCAAAGGGACTCCCTGATTTCTGACATGCCTAAGCCCTCAGACAACCGTGGGGTTTTTGCACCATATGGCTCTATCACTCGACAAAATAGTGCCCTAGATAGGCTGGTTGTTTTCCAGTCTGCCACCAAATTAACTTAGGAGGACAGGCACATGCAGCCACAGTTTCTGCATTGTTGCCACCGTTTCTGAGGTCTCCAGACCTATTGCAAGCCACTGTATTTTTGCAGCCCCTCCTGCCCCCCCTCCAGGACCAGCTACCAAAGGGATTAAACATGGCATGTTATCTACTGCAGTGGCTTAATCACTAAGCAAAGCACTCATCCCCTGACCACAAGGTCAAGGAATTATCTTCCTGACAGATAATGCAGCCAGGGCTTGGAACAAAATGAGGAGCTGAACTGTCATTGCAAGCCCAGAGACCACAGTTTTATTGCTGTTTCTGGGGAAGTAATGCTGCTAAGATGCTATGGAAGTGCAGCATGACTCTTCCCACCTGCCCCAAAATGTCTTTTGGTGTCAGGGGAAGATAAACACAGCAAAAATGGTATTCAGTTTTGGGTACATTCATCCCCCTCTCTTAAACACCCCTTATTCCAAACTTGTCCCTCTGAGAGCAAAAGGTTTTGATGGTTGGATGTTTTCGGCACCATGTGCTAAAGAGACTGAAGAACTAACTGAGCACTAATACTGGACCAGAAGAGAAGTGACCTTGGGGGAAACATACATATCTAGAAATACCATTTCAGAGGGCATAGATTCTAGACATTAGTTTCAGCAGAAGGTGGGAAGTCCTATTCCCATGTAAGCTGGCCTGTTGGGGCAGAGCTGCGGGGCCTGCCAGCCCCACAGCTCATTGCACAGCGATGGGCTGCGAGAGGGCAGCTCACACCAATGGGGGGAAAAGTTTTTTATTTGAGATTTAAATATAGAGAGCCCAGGTCTGCTGCCACTAGAAAAGAGTGAGGAAAACTCCTGACACAGAGAGCTCCAAAGCGAGGTTCTTGCTAGGCACTAGCACTGAATCAGCTCCCACAGCACTGCTGGGAGTGCCTCGGGACCCTCTGCACACAGCCAGGCAGGATGAGCCACGGCCTCCTGCCTAGTGGCTGCCAAGAGCAGAGCCTTTTCATAGAAGGGGAAGGTGTAAACTGAGATTACAGAAAAAGGCTGAGAAGGTGAGGCTCTCTACCCAAAGCTGGATAATACAAATAGCTTGCAGCCCTCCAGGTGACTTCTTCATGCTCACATATATGACAGGAACTCCAGAGGAGGAATCCTCATCTCTACAAGAGTCTAGGTCCCGAAGACTCGGGTTGAAATTACACACGTGCTAAATCTTCCTTGTTGTGCCTTTCAAAAGCAGCTAAGCAATCAAATGACATCTTCTCACCTCCCCCAGCATATCTTGCCTTTTGCAGTCCAGCTGCTCCCTAAAGGCCCTTGGTTGTTACCAATGGTCTGTGAAACATTCACACCTTGCCAAGTCTGTGTGCCTTACCTGTGAACAGCAAGGGCCACACTGCAGCCAGAGGCACTGCTCTTCTCCCACCAGGAGATGCTTCCTGCAGCACTGCTGTGGAATGTGAGAGAAGCAGCTCCCACCTTAAAGCACAAGATTAACACAGCTTAGCACATGTCACTATTCTTCAGCTATAAATCAAAAATAAAAATGTTTTTTATTACTTTAGCTCAAAACATGAAGGGTCTGAGTGTCGCTGAGTTGTCCGTCTCCATTAAGCTTGGTGGATCCTCCAAAGAGCTTGCTGAGGTTATGTGCATGCTGTTCATCCTCCTGGGGCAGGGCACAGACATCAGAGCCCTTTCCCTACACCCACCTCCAACCTAACAGCTAAGGCACAGCAGAGACACAGGCAGGACTGGCAGGCAGAGTAACCTGCCTGCCCTGCAAGGGGCCTGGATGAGCTAGCTGCAAATAAAGGTCCTTTTTCCCTGTCTCTTATCTCAGGCAAAGGAGACAACATCCCACAGCGCTCTATGTGGAAAACAGCACTAATAAAACTTTAGATTTTCAACCCAACTGCTGCTCCTCAGCTCCCCTCACTTTCCCACCTGCATTTCTCTGTGCCTTTGGGGAAATCTGATGTTACATATTTTTCTGCATTGTTCTTAATTAGGAAAAAACCCCTCCTTCCATTAAGTGACTCTCAAGAGCAGAGGCAGGGGGACATGCATTGAGAACTATCTGCCTTACAGTCTGCTGGGGGCCCTCTCCTTAGTGTCTCCCCCATGGCCACTGTCCCTGCAGCCCCAGGATCTGCAGGAAGCACAATCCAAACCTCAACATCACTTTGTCCATAGCAGAAGGCTGCACAGCCCCTTCAGAAAAACCACATCTCTCTTCTAGAGCATGTAAAGGAAATGACCCCTTTTAACCATGTGGAAATCAAGCACTGCCCTACCTGTCTTGTGTGTGCTTCTCTCCACAGGGATGCGGCTGTGAAATGTGGCTGGGTACGCAACCCAGAGCTTGTTCTGACCAAGCTGCAAGGTGCTCCCCAGAAAGGGAAATGGCTACAAAGGCTCACCAGGTCAGCTGGGGAATGGCACGAGCTGCTTTCTCCTCCCATGGAGCTCCAGCCTGGCACCTCTACTTACTAGTTTTTCCATTTAATTAAGTTTCACCTCCTCCCTACAAGTAGACTTTATTCATGACTTCTCTACATTTCTACCATGCTCCAGATGACAGCATGGCCACCAAGAACAGGACCATCTCTTCCAGAGGATTCACCAACCTTCAGCCTCCAAAGGTTACAGTAACTAGCCTGGATAACAATACATTTCCCCCCCAAAATGGTCCATGTATGTTTAGATACAAATAGCTCTTGGAAAATGTATGTAATTAAATATAGCCCCTCCAGTAGTAAGTCTAAGGGCCTGGGACAGCAACTGCTTGCCTTCTTCTCCCCATCAGTGGTACCAGACCCTGCCTGCTGTGTGAGATGGGCTCCCTCCCACCAAGCACCCTGGTTCCTCTCCTCCCCCTTGCTCAGGCACTGCCAGCTGGGTTTGCCAGGTTTCTCTTGGGAACTCCTCTGCCTTCTGGCTCTCAGTGTGCAGCCAAGCCATGGAGGCCTGCTAGCCCACATGTTCCCCAGCCAGCTGCTGCTCCTGAATACCTCCTGGAGGGCCTGTGCTGGGTCTGTGTAGGAATGTGTTGGTCCAGGCAGCAGTTAATGCAGGTGGGGAAATCCCCGGTGTATGCCAGAAACAACATGCCACAGATCCTGTTCCCAAGCCTTTTTTGCCATAGATTAAGAATGGCACTAAAATTCACCCTGTGATAAGTAGGCGAAATGTACTTGTCTGTGGCAAGCAGAAGAGATTAGAGGCTGTTTTCAATAACTCTCTGAAGATTAGGGAGAAAGGAGATTCCATAAAGTAAAATCTGATTTGTCTTTGGCACAGCTGTCTATGTAAAGATGAGTACCCACATCCCACTTCTGTACAATTCACATTTCTCCACACACAGCCTCCAGAAAGTGAGCTGAAGTTGTGGCTTTACTACTGTACCTAGCATCCATAACATGGCAGGCTGTGGTATCAGGGCTGTGGGGATGGCAGATACTGACCCATTTCTCCTTAGAAAGGAGAAAGGATTCATTTCATGTTACCTGATTAATTTCACACCCTGCCATGGCAAACATCACATGGACAGGAGAGAAAAAGCTGAATATAGTCCTGTCTGTCCTACTGTCTTCTGACCTTATACGACACAGCCTACCTCTTCCATAATTGATGTCTCCTGCTGCAGAGGCAGCCACAGCTTCTGATTCTGTGGCTATCCCATTACAGCAGTAGTAAGTGCAAGCCCATTATTCTGCAAAACAATTCAAATTAATTCAGAGCCTTAAACCAGGGAGTCTTTCTTTATAACACCACCCCTCCCTTGCTGCACTGCAGCTACAAGAAGTCGGCAGCCCCATCCTCCCATTTTCCCTGTGAGCCCATTGTCTGGGACACACGCCATCTCCTCCAAGGAAACAGTTTCTTGTTTTCTTTTCAGTGACATTAAGAGATACTTAAAACATCCCTGATGCATGTAAGAGGGATGTCTTTCCAGGGCTCTTAGGATATAGCTGCAGTCTGTTAAATCATGCAGATAGGAAAGTGTTGAGGAAATTTCTGGCACACCAGCTGTCTGACCTGACTTATTTACATGATGCTAGAGCTAGGAAGTGCACTAGTTTTATAGCCCTTGTGATTTGAGACTGTTTATCCAGGGAATGGCAGCAGCAAGGAAAAGGGCACATCAGGCTTTCTATGTGCTTAGCTTCAGAAACCACATTATCGCCGAGCCTCGTGCCCCAGCCCCTGGTCTGGGACTGGCTGCCTGCCCCCTTCCCCAGCACAGGAGCTGCGTGCCCAGCCGTGATCGCAGAGAGCTGCCACCACCGACCCTCACCCAGGGCAGCGCAAAGGTGGTCAGCTGCCTGTCTTTAGCAGGTTGCTGAAAGACTGTCTGAATCTGGCTGACTGGAAAAGCTGAAGCCACAGTTGACCTGGCAGCTGCAGAGTGGAGGCACAGACGTGTCCCTAATGCAGGATTAACAGGCTGTTTTCCTTGCCAGGGCTGTTTGCCCATGCACAGCTTTCTCTGTGGGTCTGGCAGTGCAGCTACCATAGAGACACAGCCTCCAGGGCCACTTTCAGTTACAAAGCACACCAAGCTTCATCTGAAGGTAAAACTTTTCGGTCTGCTCTCTGCCTCTGAGGAAAAATCGGAAATTACTTTTGGACAAATTCTTTTCAGGAAAAACAATAAAAATAAAAATTAAAAACCTGATTATGAACTATTTCTTTGGATAGATGACAAACTCCTCTGAGAGAAGGTCCTGTGGAGGGGACTGGTTCCTCTGCCTGCCCCTCGCCCCTGTGAAACACACTGGGACAGGACCTGGCACACAGACTCTGAAATGGCTCACGCTGCATGTCTGAGGTGAGGGGACACCCAGCACCACCCTGCCCAGCTCTGTACACACATGTGGCCCACAACCATGTGTGAGGTGGGCTGTGAAGCAGGGATGGAAGGTGCCTGGTTAAGAGCCTGGGGTGTTCACTGCCCATCGCTGTGCATTTTCTGCATGAAATGCTCAAGTCAGAAAGGCTTTGGAGCAGCACGAATAATATTTCTAGACAGGAAGCCAGTGTTATGAAAAAAGCATGAGCAGCTATGAGGGTGTGTCTCACCTCCTTTGCACTCTAAGGAGAGCAGCCCCCCCATCTCCACCATGGCAGAACTGTCCTCCCACTGTTCCTGGGCGCTGCAGAGCCCATCAGGGTGAGGCTAATTCCCACCTTGGGGAGACAGCCTCAGTTAGCCAAAGCAGAATAAACAGAAAGCTGAGGGAGCAGGCTGAAGGGGAAGGTGAGGAACAGCCAGCTTGCAATCCTGTTCAAAGCTAGGGAGAGCGGGATGGACAGGAAGGGGTATACTCACGGTGTAAAGCAGTATTTGTTTGCTAGCTTTGTGACCCTCTTCAAGTACAGCCAGGATGGAAACTCCGGCTATGTGCAGTGCCCCAGAACCAGGGCCCAGAAGCATATTTCAGGTCTGTTCCCTCCTGTCTTCAGGACACTCCGTTCCTTTGCAGGGTTCTATCCTCAACAGCTATTCTTTGCTTCCCTGCTAGGTCTGTTCTTTCTTTCCCATTCACCTGGAAAGCAACGGTTCTCTCTTGCCCTTCTCTGCTCCCCTGGTCTGGGAATGCAGCAGAGCCCACACACAGCTCCCCTGACAGCCAGGCTCTGAGTCCTCCTTGCACTGCATTTAGGAGCTGAACCAGGTGCTTATAGCAGAGCACTATGGGGGCTGGGACCCAGAGATGCTCTTCTGCCTTCAGGAAGGGAATAGAGTAGCTCCCACCCCTGTTCCCAGTAGCCTTTCTCAAGGCTGGGTCCCTAAATTGGTTCCTTCCTTTCTGCTGCTAAAAGCTTGGTGGCAGGGTCTGCCCCAGCGTGCTGGAGTCCAACAGGCCTGGGGCGGCAGGAGCAGCTCCAGCTGTGGGCACGGGGCTCTCTGCTCCTGGCTGGCAGCAGAGCTGCAAGCTGAGCTCTTGCCCCCTTGCAAGGGCAAGCCAAAGGCTCCCATGACGTGGAGACGCTGGGAGTGTGTCAGGAGGGGTGTCATGCACATCCTTTGGGGTATCCAGGTCTGAGGGTGCTCCCTTGAGCCACAACTACCACCACTGTTTCTGAACAAGGCTACGACTCAGCAGCAGCTGATCACAGCTGGAGAGATTTTCTGTGTAATGAGCAGCCATCGAAACTAATTCCATGCCAGCACCAGGAGCCAGCCACATGCTAACAGCGGACTTAGTGTGCACGTTCTCTTCTAGCTCCTTCGGCATCAGTCAGGGCAAGGGACTAAAACATTTCCTTCTCCGAACAAATTCATTTTCTCTTACTGCAAGCTGGCTTCAAGCTTCAAATACAGTGTATCCCACTACTCCCCCTTATCCAAGCTTAATATATGTGATAAGCACACTTATTTTACCCATCTGTGATACCTTTGAATGGCTGAGAATTTTCTGTCCTCATTTTGGAGCCCACGTTCCCCCTACACAGGCAGGAAAGATAGCTCTGCCTGCACATTCTTTCTCTTAATCTAAAATAAGTTCCACATTAAACCACACTTGATCTGTTTTTGTGTAAGGGAGGAAACCACTGCAAGAGAAATTTAGGAGAAGGAGAAGAAGCAGAAAGAAAAGCAGCCTTCACTGCCATTCCCCACATCCCTTCATGGGTCGCAGCATCTCTCTGAAGTACCACACACTTGATCAGAGAGGCACCTAGAGGGCTGCTGCTCCAGACTAGAGGAGTTTCCGAACCTCCAAATCCCTTGAGAGTTACAGGAATTTCCAATCTCTTCCAGTCCATGTTCAGACATCCAAAACCTTTCCAGCACCTTTTCAGCTCCCCTGAGCAGCCTCTACGTAAACACAGCTACCCACAAAGAATAATTGTAAGCATATCCCTGCATCACAGGGCATGCCTCATGTAAACTGGGGAGAGGGAAAAAGGGCCTTGCCTGCTGACTCCTTTTCTCTGAGCACCTGGGGCTGGACTCCTTGGTTGGACTCAGTAAGCTTTTTGCTTACTGGGAAATCAAACATCTGTCTTTAGGTTATCAAAATGCGCTTGCCATAGCACACACTTTGTTTTTGCAACACACCAACTGACTATCGGCAGTGCTCCAGCTTTTAGTCACACCTGCTGCACTCCTACCTTTCAATCTCCTTCCTCTTGAAGCCTCCTCACCTTCCCGTCGCCCGCAACAAGCATATGTGGTGTGCCCTTGGCAGAACCAGGAAAGGAAAGGAGAAATTAAAACACTGGCTACTCCCAAGCAAGTTACAATCCAACCAATCTCTGTCAATCTTTGCATTAAAAGCCTGCTCCTCTACCTTGCTAGAAAAGCCACAGCTTTCCCACATTCTTGTTGTGTTGTTTTTATTGTTGGCAAGATTAGTGCACCTAAAAGCACAGCCCATCTCTGCCACCCGGGACCTTGAATGCTTGTGAGCTGTCCCAAAGGCAGAGTTCTGCTGAACATGCTGTTGCCCTGGTCATGGCTGTGCTTTCACCAGGGACCGACACAAGCCTCCAGCCATACTCCATCGAGGCTGAGAGCCAGAACCTCTTTTGAACAGGGCCTAATTCCATTGCAGGGAGTCAGTTTTCTCACGCCCACCACAAACAGCTTGTTTTCAAACCCCCTTATTAACATGGAGATGTCAAAAATATTAATTCCTGTTTTGCAGAACCTAGGAAAAAAAAAAAAAACACAACAAAAAACAGAACCTGTTTTCCTCGTGTTGGACAGGCAGGGGCTGCACCTCCTGCAGGCAGCCACTGATGTGTGGAGGAACAGGAAAACAGGAGCTGTCTCCCACCCCAGGATTAATGATGAAGAAACCGAGGAGAAGAGCAGCTCTAGGAGAGGACATATTCCGCCACTCTTGGGTGGTTTCCACAGAGAGGTTTGAGGCAGGGGTGCAGTCAAGAAGAACTCAAGGGTAAGCAGAGTTCGCTTAGTATTTTAAGCAATGCAAGGTTTGCACTTTTCAGGATACAACAAAATAAGAGCACGTGACCCTGCTGAGTTATTTATTGCAACACCTCTGAGTTAGCAAAAGGTGCCTTTGTTACCCTCACAAAATAGCCTTTATCATTTTTCTCACTCTGAAGTGCCAGATCTGCCAACACTAAAAAAAACCCCAAAATCTGCATGTTGGTTCAAGCACTAATAGGGTATCCTGCAAATAGCAGAAAGGACTCGCAGACCTGGTTGAGTACTCAGTTGGGTCTTTCTGCATTTTGGCTATGGAGTTAAGCTTGCAGTGTGGAGTGTTACTTAATACAGAAAAAGGGATGTTATCTCAGTGCACAGAAATGCACTGCAGGTTGTTCAACAAACCACACATAGTGGCTGAACTCATGGTGACTGTCACCCCAAGAGGCCACCTCAGACCCAGCTCTTAGGTGACTCACTACAACAATTCCTCTGGCTTGGTCATTCCACCCATTCAAGGCCATGCTCAGACTAGGTGGGTAAAAAATTGTACACAGACTAGGTGAAAAACAGCAGAGTTGTTCTTGTGCATGAGGAAGAAGATGCCAGAACTAACGCATCCTTCGCAGGCACACCAGCACCAAGGAGCACCAAGTGTCCAGGCAAGCCTCCGCCTTGGACAAGACTGTCAAAGCATGGGCACTTTCCTAGGAGCAAACTTCTCACCAGATACAACATGAGCCAGCTTCTGTCCCTCTAATAACCACAAAAAGAGACTGCACTGAAAAGATTCTGTACAGATTATTCCTATGGAAATCTATCATCGTATTTCCATAGAGATACACTAATATTACACTAAGTCCTAAGCAGAAAGCCTGCCTACTCTTTGGAGCTAAAAAAAACTGCCAAACTTCGTAGCTGAAAACTGCCACCAGCCTGTGTCACTTGTGTGCCATGCACAGCAAAGCACAACACGCACCAGCAACCATTTATCCTTTATTATTGACTTCTGACCCCGAGGGTAATTTCCATTTCTTATCCGCTTTCTCTGCTTTAGAAGCAGCACAGACCGGGGGCAGCAGGGCTAGGGCTGCCTTCCTTTCTCTGCCATTTACTTCTGTGCAAGAGCAAAGCCTTGGGGCAGAGGGCACCAGGGGAGTTGCAAAACCCGTCCTTCAGCAGGAACCACTCTTCTTCACTAGGGACTGAAATAGCCTGTGCATCTTACAAGGAGGGTGACAATCCTTAAATCAGTTAATTGAACCTTTAACAGGAGCCATCCTTCACACTGTGAAAAGGAGCCAAGACAATGCAGAGGAGAATCAGCAGGCTTCACATTTGGCAGTGTCTCTGACAGGAACAACAGGGAAAGTCTTCAGAGGGAAAATAAATTCCCAGATGTTACCCAGAAGGTGGAAGTGGTGGAAGAATGGCCACAGGCTTTTCAGAGCCAGTATAGCTGTTCTGCAACTCCTGAAGTGAAATCTTAAAGGTGCAAACTATCCTATATTTTCTTCTATCCTCAGACACAAGAGACCAAGTTAGAGAATTCTTCTCAGTGGAGGTAGTTATTACCTCATTCCCAGTTCTCCCAGCAGGAGAAAGCAATCTAGGATTACTAGTGGAGGTTATTTCAACAGAGGTGAGTTGCTCCCTAAGCCATCTTCCTGTTACTGCATTGCGTTAAAAATACGCAGAGAACATTGAAATCGGTAATTTCTGTGTCCTTTGAAAGGAGACAGTCACTTAATTAAGATGCTGTGGTGCACAGACGCAGCTCCGTGCTGACTCTGCCACGGAGATTACAGGGCAGTAGATTCCTGAGCAGCAGGGAATGACTGAGGACAAGCACCTCCTCACAGGTGCCTCAGGGCACATCTTCCTGGTTACACACAGAGCCGTTCACTGACTTCAGGTAAGCAAGTGGGAGCTTTCTTCTTCAGATTTGATACCTTCTGCTTTAACTTTATACACAATTTAAAAGTGGAATGGGGTAGCAAAGATGAAAGCTCTTTACATACAGCCAGTCCTTCTGAGAGGTGATGTTAAGCACGTAACACAACTCAGTGAAGCAGAGGAACTGCACTGGCAGTAAATTAGAGTGTCACAATGATTTGTTTGAACTCCTGCAGAGACAATTTAACATCATTTTGGTGACAGTGTATCAAGAACACACAGGAATTCATTCCAGTGTCAGCATAACTTTTATTTACTTATTGCTGTCAATATGCACAGTAAAGGAAGACCTGATGTGGCTACCTCCTGCATACAATACTTCTAAAGAGTCTGATATTGTGGCTTTGATGGTAATAGAACAAAAATGCTGTATTTGCAGGCCACAGGGTGATTTTCCTAACTGCATGAATTACAGATACATTCCCTAGCTATCCTTTATTCTGTCCTTTCCAGCATCACCTAATATAGACCTTGTAACTGGAAAATAGCTAGAGATGATTTGGGAACAGCATAAAGGGAAAAAACATTTCTGTATTGCTTTATCACAGCCCTTCAGCCTTGTAGGAGCAAGAATTCATTTGTGGCTTCCTAGCATATAAACACAAGTAGATGGAACCACAAACCACAGAAGGATCGGGTATGCTAAGGAAGGATGGAAATAATCTTCTCCTACCTTATCACCTATTATCACAAAAACATCATCCTTAGGAGCTGGATCCTCTGACTGGATGAAACCTCCCAATGCCTGGCAGAAGGATTCTAGTCAGTAACTGACTGAAATGGGAAGTACAGGCTGTGCTTTCAAAGCTTTTCCTCTGGTCACACCAGATTCCATCCAGGAGCATCACTCTGTCACAGGATGCTCCTCCACCCAGCATCAACCCTTCTCCTCTGGCTGGTAAGCCAGGGCTTGCTTCCCAGCCTCATCCTTGACTTCTCCCTAGGAACAACACTAAGTTTGTACGGAATTATGTAGGTGGCCAGAAGCCAAAGGCTGTGAGTGGACACTGTCACAGTCTGAATGGGACAGTAGCAAGCAACTACCTGTGTGTCACTGGACATATATAATACCCTGGGGTCCTGATGCCATGAAATGTACAGCAAATCTGCACTTTAAGACTCCCTGCTAACTTTATTCACCTTTGTATTGTCTATTTCTTCATTTCCCAATTAATACCAGGAGAAAAGGGGCGTCACTCTGAGTGTGCTTATCCTGTGCCCTGTAAGAACCAGGCAGTGCTGTTTCTACAGCATGGGTAATTATTAGCCAGCTGCTTGCTTAAAATAGGTAGGAGAGGCTGTAAGGGGTTCCATAACAAAGTGACTCCTCTCCTGTTCTCTTCTTCCACAGCCCTGACAGGTTGCCTGTAGTGGTAGTGGGTTTTGTTGCTGGACAGTCCTCACCCTCCTGCCCTCCAACTTGTTTTACAGAGGTGTTGAGGAAGCCATCAGAACTGAGTCAAAGGCTTCTTCACACTGAGGAATAGATAGCCAATAGCTAACACCTTCCCTAGCACATATTCCCCTGTTCCGACACAGCTAGACGTCCCAGTGCAAAAAATGTGTAAAGGTGGCCCCGGAATGTTCTGCCCACCATCAACACAGCACAACCCTCCCTCCAGCTTGCATCAATGCCACTGAGTTACCTATAAGCTCTTCTCTGTACATGATCCTCCTTGGGCCCAAATCCACAGCATCCTCCTGTTTTCTTCACCTTGTGTTGCTGCTGTTTGCTTGAAATGATGCAGCATCAAGACAAAAAGTTTGGCCCTGTGTTTGATACTTTTGCCTGTGCTTGGGAGGCTGGGACTGCTGCAGTCTTCAGGAAATGTGCCCCACCAAAGCGCTGATTGACTGAGGGTGTGCGGCGAGCCATCTCCTAGAGGGGATCGGGCAGAACAGGGTGAGCTGTGTTCAGCTGAGATTACACTAGCTGGAATATAGGCTGCTAAAGGCTTCCTCAGAAGCACTTGTGTTTGGCAGACAGACTAGACAGGGAAAGAAAGAAGAGGCACTTCCTAAGCTATGGTCTCTGGTTCACTTGAATACCGACTGTGGCATCTTAGCAAAACATGGCTTACTCTAAGCAGCTGAAGCAAACAGGCCTGGAGTGCTCAGCAGAGAAGGTCTGCCAGGCTACAGGGAGCACTCAAACTAAAGCAAAGCCAATAACTGAAGGGATTGTCTACACAAAACTCTCCCCCACCTTCCCCACCAAATGCCGAATCTCCCTTCTGACCCTAGTGCCCACCAAGGCTGTAACTTTTGCAGAGCTGAATGGCAAATTGATCTCAGAAGCCCCCTCCCAAGAAGAGTCACTTTTTGTCCCCAGAAGGAGAATCCTTTTGCGACCTCATTATTTGATAGATAGTTTTCCTAAAGCGCTGGTCTCGGCTCAGTCTTTTGGCTGCTTCTTTCAGCTCCTCAATGTTTTCGGCTTCTGCGTGTGAGAAGATGAAGGACTGAGACTGTTTCACTGAAACAAGAACAGCACAGAATGGTCAGCACTCTCCATCAGGGACACAAACTGAAGATAAAGCCTCGCTAGAGTTCACAAGCCATGTGATCAACATGACTGAGCCTAACTCAGTCTGTGATTAGGCATTCTGACAAAGTCACATTTAAGTATGTTTTTTTAGGGGCCCAGGACCATCACAGAAGTTTAGCTTTCAACATACATAAAGAAACGGGCAGCAAGTACACAGGCTCAGTGCCTGCTCTCTGGGAAAGGAAGCTCCAAGCAGCACTGTGGCTCCATTCTACTACTAAGGAGCATGAACTACAAACAACATTTGCAGCCTCTACTGCTCTGCCAGCCCCATCTGCACGTCTGCTCCTGCAGGATATGGAGTAGAGGGCTGCCCGATACCTACTGTCGTTCCACGAAGCGCTGGTTCTCCGGCAGCGGAAGCGGCAGCTCTTGATGCGGCGAGTGGCAGCCTTGTGGATGTACACGGAGTTCTTCATGATCACAGGCATCTTGGCCTCCAGCTCAGCGTTGCGGATGCACTCTTCAAAGAACTCTGGGGAGAGAACACCATTGTAAGGGTGATGGGACAGACACTCCAAGCACTGAACCAGTCACAAGGGACTGCACTTGTTGATAGGCTGAGCCAGGTAATGATGACCTTCACGAACAACAATCCATAAAGCTCCAGAATATCATCAGAATGAACATTCTCAAAGTGACAAAAACTTCCAGGTCCCAACAAATGTATACTCAAATTTTTGAAAGAACTGCAGCCATCCATTCCACATCAGCAATTCCCACAACTGTTCATGATTCAACTGCTGAAAACCTTTGATACTGTGATAAAACTTCTCAACTCTGAAGCCTTGCTCATCATACTTTCTTTGAAGGGCTTCTAAAACCAGTCAAGTCAAACTGGGAAAGGAAGGTGTTGGCAACACCAGTGCAGGCACACATGTCCAGACTATACATGGTAGGGGATTTCTTAATAGCATAGCCAATACTAGCACATAGTTACATATATCATGGGCTCCAAGAAAAGCCCCATGTCCAAACTCTGACATTATTCTGCCCTGATCTGCCACACAAACTGCTTTTCCTGGCCAATTTCCCCTCTTATGGTCTGACCAGCGTCTATTCTGCCATTCCAGTCTTGCTGTCCTCCTGCCTGTTGCTGGTCCCTTGCCGTTAAAAGGCATCATGTGCTAATGTGCCCAAACTCTTCCATAAAGGAGAGAACAGAGCTGCAGGAACCACTTGGAAGGACTGAGGCAATCTGTGCTGGGACTAATGTTAAGGGAAACATTGTTGGTCCCTTATTTTCTCTAGTCTTCTGCTCATCAGTACATTTTTACTCTTTTGAAGAAAACATCCCTCAAAATCTAAGGTTGGAAATATCAGGAGGCATTCAGTACCAGTTACTCACTTATGCCTTGTGAAGCTCTACTTGAATGCTGAGCTCAACACATCCACTTTAGCTCTGCTTTCATGCCATGGCTCTGAGCCAGTAGGATGAAGTTCAGAATCATGTCTGGTTTTCTCAGTTTAGAAATCTCATGTAGAAACTACTGAATAATACTTTTTTTATTTAAATATATATAAATTATAAACACTTGAATAGATAAAAAGCTATTTATACATGTATTTATCCCTATTTACCTAACAGTGCTCAGAAAACCACAGGACCTTTTGACTTTTCTATATTGGCCCAGTACATCCACCCTTCACTGAAATGAAGCCTTAACTGTACAGACACAGCATCTTCATGACTGCTCTCCCTGCACTATAACTTGAGCATGGGAGAACAAGCAAGACTTCACTCAGCTGAAGCTGCTAATGTCAGTTCCCAAGCCTGACTCAAGCCAAATGCCAGGGTAATGCCCCCCAAGAGAACCAAAAAGACCCGACCCAAACAAAAAAAAAGGCAAAGAAACAGGGATACATTAATGTTCTGCAAGGAACGTGAATCTTACACCTGACCCATGCGTTGCAATGCTGGGCTGATGCTGTGATTCAGCTCTGAATAAAGATCCAAACTTCACCTTCTGGGTCACCTATCAGCACGTTGCTACAGCAACCACGGGCCTCCTTAAACTGGTGATATTCTTGTAACCAAGGCTGAGAAATAAAGCCTTGAGGGGAATCAGAGGACTCCTCATAACTCAGACCTAATCAGTAGTCAGTTTTTATAGCTCTGCCACAGCTTGCCTGTTTGACATTTTGGAAAGTATTTGCTCATCTCTGGGTTTGCCTTCCACCCAACAGAGAAAGCTGGAATAATTTCAACCTCCTTTGAGGGCAAAACACCAACTACTTGCATTGCACATTATGGCTCCTCAAAGGGGAGGTGTGGTGGAGGTACAAGAAGTTTGGAGACCACATTATGTGCAGCTTTGCTAATTAGGAATCTTCTTTTTGTGTCTGGGAAGATGGGTAGAAATATTTCCTCTCTTGAGTTTGCTCATCAGTAGAGAGAATGGATGACTAACTTACTTCTCAAGTTACTGACATCTGCTTTCATCCTCTTCTCTTTCTCCTTGTTGCAATCCAGAGAATTTAAGCCTTGCTCCAAGCTCTGCAGTGCTTCCTCAGCTTCTCTCAGTCTCCTCTCCAGATCCATGCGTACCTTCACCTCAGCCTGAGGAAGAAAATAAGACTTGCTGAAAACCAGCTTGTTTCTCAGTAATCATCCTGCTAACTCACAAGGTCTGTGAGGGACTTGCCATGGATGAAAATGAAAAGACAACAGCGATGGAAATCCTTAGAAATATTGCAAGGCAACATAAAAGTTGTTCCTCATGTCTTCAGACAGAATCTGAAGTCCAGACTATTTTAGTAATTCTCCTTTAGTCTGACCTCATTTTTCACAGTTTCCTTCCCTTTGTATAAACCATATGGAATCAGAGAAGGTATTTCAACACATGAATTTGTGCTAATGCAAGTACTTGCAGCTGAACAGGAGCAGAAGGACATCATTCCAGCTGAGACAGACTTGAGATAAAGGCAGTCAATTCCCACAAAGGGGTGTACAGTGCTTAGTTTCAGAAACAAAACACAAGAGAAGTTAGAAATACTGTACTAGTTTAGCAAATGAGGAAGACTACACAGCTTAGGTCAGCTTAGCTTTAGCTTGGCCAAGTAGAAGGTTACAGGATAAGAAAATATTGGAGGTGCAGGAAAAAGAGTAACTCGGGGGAGGATGTTGGACAAAATATCTGTATAAGGAGGTTGAGTGTCAAACAAGCAATTATTAACATAACCCTTACATTATTTAGATTTAAATAAAACATCATACTTTGTCCGGTTACCTTTGCACAGATTAATGTATTGTCTTTTATGAAGGAGGGCTGGTCCCTCAGCTGAGTTCTGCTTTTGAGCCCAAGTTACTGCAGGGGTTACTGAAGATTTAAAAGTCTTTAAAGATCTTTAAGTCTTTAAAAAGATTTAAAAGTTGGTTTTCTGAGCACAAGTGAGGGAGGAAGATGTCTGCTCAGCTCTGCAACGTCCATATTAGCATTTCTTTGAAATCATATTTATTCTTGATTGTGTCTACTTTCCTCTTTTACTTTTTTCTTTCCTCCATCTATAGATTATGCTTTCACAGCAGCAAATTAAAAGACTTGTACTGAATGGATTAATTAGGCTTCAGAATATGAAAATAAATAGTAGTGCTACATCGATATATGATGGCAATTTCATGTGTTACCATGATATCATAGTGCTTTGGGTAGGAAGGGACTTTAAGAGATCATCTCATTCCAACCCCTCGGCCATGAGCAGGGATAATTTTCACTAGACCAGGTTGCTCAGAGCTCCATCCAACCCGATCCTGAACACTTCCAGGGATGGAATATCCACAACTTCTCTGAGCAACTTGTTTCAATGCCTCACCACACTCACAGTAAAGAATTTCTTACTAATACTAATACTAATAATAATTCTAAACCTCTCCTCTTTCAGTTTGAAGTCAATCTCACCTGTCCTATCACTACATGCCCTTGTAAAAATTCCCTCTCCAGCTCTCTTGTAGACACCTTTAGGCATTGGAAGTGCTATAAGGTTTCCTTCTCAGAGCCTTCTCTTCTCTAGGCCAAACAGCCCCAACTCCCTCAGCCTGTCTTCACAGGAGAGGTGCTCCAGCCCTCTGAGCACCTTGGTGCTCCTCCTCTGGGCTCACTCCAACAGGTGGATGTCCTTCCAGAGCTGGATGCAGCACTGCGGGCGGAGTCTCCCCAGAGCAGAGCAGAGGGGCAGAATCATCTCTCTCGTCCTGCCAGCCACACTGCTTTGATGCAGCCCAGGATACATGTGGCAATATGAAACACAGCTAATGAAGATTTGTGACCACAATGTAAAAAACTAAATAAAACCAAGAGTTTGGCTTGATAGGGAATGAACTGAAAAGGAAAATAGGAGCACTCTGGGCCCAGGGACAGCAATATGTGACACATGCAGGGGATACCTTGAGGTCTCTCTCTGCCTGCTGTTTCTCTGCAGTCAGCTCCGAGAGTGAGTTCTGCAGCGCTTGCGACTGGGAAGAGTAAAACTCCCGCTCCTCCTCCAGTGCTCGGGACCGCTCCTCATTCTCCTTCATCCTGGTGCATGGCACAGCAAAGAAAGATGACCACTCCCACCCCAACACAACTCACAGGAAGGAAAGGAGCTCAGTATCATAATGGGGCATGCTTAACTACCTGGCTGCCCAGAGCAAAGACATGCTAACAGGAGCACTGTGTGCTCCATTCCAGTAACACAGGCATTGCTGGAGAAAGCCAGGTGGACAGTTCTTAAATGGAACATTCTCAAATCCCAGATGAGGCCCAGGAGCACCAAACACTCCTTATGGACAGGCCATGAACACCTTCACATGCCCAAGTCCTGGTTTGAAAGGAGCAGGCCCAACTGGGAGCAAGTTCAGCTGCCTCTGTCTCATTTGAAGCATTTGTAACCTCAACTCCTGCCATGGGAACCAGACAAGCTTCCAGACTTGACTGGTGCTGGCAACCAAAAAAGCAAGTCAGCAGACAATCACATCATTTGGCACCACTAAACCTGAGCAGAAGTGTCCTCTTTCCCCACTTCACCTTTTCTCTGCCAGGAGTTTCTCCTGCAGAAGTTGCTGCATCTTCTCTTCAATCTGTCGCAGGCTGCAGTGCAGTCCCCACATGGGGCTTTGCTCCTTGCTGGGGCTGGTTGGAGGTGGGACCTGGCTCTCATTTTCTTCCAGCATCTCCAGCATTTGTTGTTTTTCCAGGGAGAGCTCCTTGAAGAAGGACAGAGATTGTGAGTATCAGCCAAGTCTAATGTTTCTGCTCCTGTTCCTGCCTGGTTCTTCCTTACTGAGTCCCTCCATCCTTACATCTACATGCCTCATTCAGGTTAAACGCAGGAATAACAAAATAGGGGTTTCAATTCATACCTGCTTCATGGGGAGCAAGCCTCCACCATAGCCTTCGCTACGAAGGGGTGAACCAGCAGACTCTGATGTGATGTGCTAGCAAGGACACAGCTCAGGGACTGGAACCTTGTGCTTCCCTGGTGCATCACAGATGCAGGCAGCTTCCCTGCCTTCCCTGCTCAGCTTGTTCCTTAGTGGGAACTGGAGGCACCCCCTCTGTGGTACTTCTAACTGTGGGCAATAGAACGCATCACACCGTTTGCCTGTGAAGTGTTCGGTGTGCAATTAGGGCAGGAATGGTACTTCTGTAGCTTTCCAGTTCTTTTTTTCATACCTATAACTGCCAGCAAGGAGAAGAGCTCAAAGGAACAGATTTTGGGACAAACTTGCAGGGTCTGACACAAACATAAAGGATGAGCCTGCAAATCAGAATGCCAACTGTGTGGAAATTTCACAAGCAATATACATTTAGGAAAGACACTTCCCACAAACCCAGCAATAAGGAAAGATTTTAATACATCAAGACTCTGTTTCCTAGATTCCCATGTGGTACACAATCTCCTTGGGAATCATGCTCCCTTCTCTGAACAATGCCCTCTCTCCTGCTTCAAATTCCACCAGAAGGTAGGGAGCTGCAGTTAAAAAAAAAAACCAAACCAGTCATGTTGGCTGGAAGAGACCCTCCAGTAGGCTCTTGTCCAGTCTGCTGTTCAGAGCCAGTCTGCCAGCACAGCAGGATATGGTCAGCTGTGGCTGTCTACAGTCTGAAAACAGTCCACGATGAAGGTTCTTCAGCCTCTCTTACTGCCTGCCTGCCCATCTGGTGAAAATTCTCTCCCTGGTGTTCCACCTAAGCTTCCTAAACTGCAACTTACTATGGTTATTGTCCTACCACCGTATCACCTGGTACTGCTGAGAAAAATCTTGGTTCATCTGTGCTCTGTGTCATTTGTCATCCTTTTCTGCAGCGGATTTTGGTGTTTATATCAGCTACCAAACGAACCTGTTCATCTGTACAGCACTTCAGCTTTGGCATTAGCAGATGTTGGATTCATTCCATGGGACAGCATTGCTTTCAGACCAAAATGCTGTCACTCAGAGGGCAGGAGTGGTCACTCACCTCTAGGGTGTCCTGTAAGGACTGGGTCAGGCTTCGCAACTCTTTCTTTTCTTCCTCCACTCCTTTAAGGGAGCGGGCTGTGAGCTCTAGCTCCCTAAAGAAGCAAAAAGGGTGACAGCTATTGCAGGGGAACAATAGCCCCACAGACTACACCCAGGCTGTGGGTCTCCTGGTGCAGGACCTGCAACCATTGGTTGGTATAGCCAGTCCTGGAGAGCCAGGAGTTTGCCTGGAAGCATCACATCCTGCCTTGGACACACTACAGGCATCCAGGAACTTCTCTGTGCCTCCTGGTCATCAAACCCAACTGCTACTGTGATCCTCCAGCAAGGGCAGAGCCATGGTTGCAACTGAAAGAGCTCAGACAGGGCAGTCACATCTAAGCAGAGCCTATGAGAACAAAAATGGT
Source organism: Melanocharis versteri (assembly GCA_013397845.1). Taxonomy (NCBI): domain Eukaryota; kingdom Metazoa; phylum Chordata; class Aves; order Passeriformes; family Melanocharitidae; genus Melanocharis; species Melanocharis versteri. The sequence continues at coordinate 607,369 of VZTG01001219.1, forward strand.
CTGCAAAATCACACTGGCTTTTCTGAGATGTTGTTTAGGAAAAAAAAAAAAAGAAGAAGGTGATAGCAAAAAATGCCCTTTCAACACTTCCGGCAAAGCACTTGGATCCTTCTATTTCTAAGTACATTTGCTGCTCATATTTTGCATAGTCAACTTTTAAAATTACAAAACTAGTCTTGGTGAGGCAATGTCATCATACACCCATTGCCATTCAGCTGATGGTGGAAAAACAGATCCAGGTGTCTGGACCCCACATGGCTGCTCACTCAGTTGAACTAATTGCCTCTCTGAAGTCTTCTCTTGCACCTGTCCATTGCCATGCTACCCCAACTAATCTGGGGGTTGCTTGTGTCCCAGCACTTTGAAATTAAATTGCTGGAGGCCTGAGTGCAAAACGAAACTAAGCTGTATTCTGTGGGTCACACAAGCAATAGCAAATGCAGGTAAAGAGCCCACAACCATTCCTGGTTTGGTCAATGTAGCATCTCCTTCCTACATGCATAGGATAGGTGGATTTTACAGACTGTTTTGATTCACACCACAGTGGCACTTTTGCCCAGTGTGGGAGTTTGTGTCCTTTCCCTGCCCTGCTGCCGTACCGTCTGATCTCCTCCTGCTCCAGCCGCAGCTCCCGCACCACCTCTTCAAAACGCTGCTTCTCTGCTTCCAGGATCTGGTTCAGACGCTCAAGCTCCTGCCCCAAAAGAGAAGACAGGCATGGACTCCGCCAACACAGTTAGGAGAGGCTTCCCTGTTAACAGTGTCTGGGACTTTTAATATGGCATTTAACCCACGCTGTGTAGAGCTACAGGGTGTCTGATTCCACCACACTTTTGCCCAGGGGCAATTAGAAGGATTTGAGGTTGGCTGAGGAATTTTCAGACATCCAGAAGTCCCAGCCAGGTTACCAAGCACCTGAAAATCCCAGACATGCCCCCTGCACAGGTCAGCTCAGCCACAATAATACAGAAGGTCCAAAACTCCCTGGGAATGCTGGACTCACTTGTATGTACCATTTTCAGGCACCCACATGTGCAGATAAAGAAAAGCCAGACAGCCCCAGAATGCAGCAGCCCCAGAATTTCTGTGCCTGAAGTGAGATACTTCTGCCAGCTCAACCTTTCTTCCCACCCACAACGGGGCAGGAAAACACAAACCATTCAGCTACAGCTTTGCACAGTTTAACCAGCCTGTAACTACCTTTGTGCTGATAAAACTATGCTTAGAGAGCACCAAATACCACAAGCTGTCCTTCACACAGTGAAACAGTCTCTTCCCCTAGTCTAGAGAAAGCAGTTGTACTGAGACCTACTGCAGATGGAGAAGGACAGGACCAAAATTCAGTGAGGGTCCCTCTCAGTCAGGTCCCCTTGCAGACTTTCCTACAGCATAATAGGACAATTCATTTGCACAGCTATCTTGCCATGACTTTATGGTGGTGCTATAAAAATCGGTATAGTTTTGGATTGGTAAACATAAAGATGTGCTACTTTTATTATATTAAGCAACTAAAAGTTAGGAATAGTTTGAAAAGCAATTATAAACTTGATAAAGCAACCTGGCCTAGTGGAAGATGTCCCTCCCTGCCCATGGCAGCGAGGTTGGAAAGAGACGATCTTTATGGTCACTTCCAACCCAAACCATTCTATTCTAATGTAAATTAAGGTATAACAGTCACATCTAAGGGAGTGCTCTCTTGATTTTTCCCTAGAGCAACTTTTATTATTCTCTCCATCTATGTTGTGTCCAAAGAACAAACCACACTTGTTTTTTGTGCTCCTTGTTTCTCACAACAGTATCTCTGTGCTAGAACAATGTTTACTTGCTTTCTAACTATGGAGACAGGTCTTAATTGCCACAGTCTTCTTGAATCTGCCAAATGACAATTGTATAATTCAATCCAGTGAGTATGAATTTCATTCGATCTTCCTCCCTGGTCCTCCTGGAGTCACAAAACCCACTGCATGGAAAGTAACAGGGAAAGGGAGCAGGGATTCACCTCTATGACCCATCTCGTGGCACAGGTCTTATTCCTCTCTTTATCCACAGGGCCCAGAGGTTGGCTGGAGACTCTTGTGCCTCCACAAGCCTCTCTCCCTGAACACTGACCTCCTTCAAACCGACAACTCCCATCTTCCCAGCCCTGCCATATGGCAGCTGAACAAAACTGGCTTGTGATGAACTCACCTCTTTTTGCTCCCTCTGCAGACATAGCTCTTCTGTTTCTTCCATTAGTTTATCTGCAAGCACACAAAAAAAGTCCAAGCACAGAGAAAAGCATTTTACATCCTCGGGATATTTACAAACAAGAAACACTGACTTTACGAGGCTTGAAAATGCAGCATTCCCTACTCCTTTGTGTGTATCTGTCTTGGGGGCTCCAAAGGCTGAGATGGCACTTATGAGATGTTCCAAAACTTCCCTCCTGCCAAATAACTTAATAAACTAAACAACCATATAGCTTTGCACTCCTTCTCAGGTTTCTTCTCAATGTTCTTAAAGAGCATTAATGAATGAACCTTCATCATCCTCTAGCTGAGCCAGGAAAATATTCTTATCTCTGCTTCACAGATGAGGAACAAGGCATAGAAAGGTCAAGTGAGTGCAGAGGGTCACACAACATGTAGCAGCAGTCAGTTTTCCTGCAGCTCAGTCCCCCATCCTCACCTACCTAGCCCATCATCCTCTCTTCACTGTAGCACTTTTATCTTCCTCACGTCAGGCGAGGGGGATGCTACTGGTTTCCCTGGTACTGAGGACCTGACAAGGTTACTGCTGCTGACAGGATTATTACTGCTAGGAGGAATGCAGACCTCTACCTCCTGACTGTCCTGGTGGCGGAGAATTAGTGTTACAATACCAAGCTCTGCTGACCACCACTGCTGCCCTTCCTTCCCACTCTCTCCCTCTTCCTCCTGGCCAGAACCCAGCACAGATGCACTGTAATTACACAGAGGCTCTCCCACCTTCCCTCCTCTGCCCCTCATGGGGGGCCCAAACCCTGGACTTGATGGGCTTCTGTAAAGTGCATGTCTGACAGCAAAACCTGGATCCCAGCTGGGAGGAAGGTAACTCAGCGTGGATTCAGGAAATTCCCCAGAGCAGTGTTCCTAAAGAGAACCTTGACCTGCTGCCAGGAACAGTGTCTGACCTCAAAGCTTGACTAGAGGATGGACACAGATCATTGAAGGTAAGGCTAATGAGGCAGAAGCCTTAGCACTTATATAGAAATTGACAGTGCCTGTCAAAAGAAAGTAACCAACTATGACAATTGACTAGCTCTGAATGTTCTTGTCATGGACCAAAGAACCCAGTGAAATATATATTTTATATTTAAAATATCTCCTGTTTGCCACAGAATGTGTATTCCTCTATTCCTCCATCACCTTTCCTTTTATCATAGTGAAGACCTCTTTAGTCTTTTAAGCCCTTTAGTTTGCTCTGGTGGTTGCAAAATAATGTTTTGATGAAACTTTTCTGTTTCTAGTTTTCCTCCTGTTTCTGTCCCTTCAGGTCCTCCTCTCAGCATCCCCTGTTATTCCTTTGTCAGGTGTGGAACCCCTTCTCCCTGCCTCCCTCACGTACGAGCCCATCCATCACCTCACATGTGTGAATGGTGCTCAGATGGACAGAATGAACAAGCCTTGATACTTGAGTTATGAACAGTGTTACATGTGAGACCATATACTGAGAGTAGCCCTGATCAGTGCGGATGAAGAAATGCAAAAAGCTCCTCAAGATTCCTCCAGTGGCTTGACGATTAGCAGTAGATACCATGAGCCCCTGCTCAAGGCATCCAAGCACATGAATTCCTGCTATCTTATTTAAAGCAGGTAACTCCCCAGACAAGTCACTGGGCCCACACTTGTGAGCAGCAGCCCCCAGGTCAGAAGGTCTCTTAGACCTGGGGAATGCCCTAACTAAGAGCATCTGGGTTAACACGGCTGCTCTCCCTTGGCTCTTGCTCTAGGCAGTGCAGGGAAGAGATAACTGCACCTCCCAAGGCAGTCAGAGCATCCAAGGTATCAGGCCATCCAGAGGCTGGCTCCTAAATAGGGGATTGGACTACATAACCTACCTCTCTTCATACCTAAATTATTTTATGTTCATCTGGAGCAACTGTTCTTTCTTCAATGTCTACAGAGAGAGCACTGACAAATGAGCCACTGCCATTAGATACCTCAAACAAGCCCATGTAAATGCTCCTACTTCCAATATCAACTGTGTGAGCAAACACAAAGATCAAGTAAGACCAAAAAAAACCACCAGCTAGGTGAAGAAAACTCATGTATAAAAAGCTGTGACCAGCCTCAAAAGTATCAGTCCAATCTGATCCAGGCAGGCAAAGCTATTGTCCGTTTGCCTGTGAGCAGATGAAACCAGCACATCCAAACGTCTCAGGGTGGCAAATGTTTGTACAGACGAGCCATGAGGAGCTGCAGGACTGCAGCATGTTGGGCAAAGCACGTTCCTCCTTCACGCTCCACACAGATGTCCAGATCCCACCTTAACTTTTGCATATTTTGACTCCCTTCAGAGAATTTCAGCTCAGACCTGCATTTCAGCTGCTGACTACTCAAAAGCTTTATCCAGTGAAAACCCATGGCTGCTTGGCTTCACCACACTGACAACTCCAGGAAAAGCAAAATTACTATTTTGGCCTTTTTGGCTTTTCAAAGTAAGAGTTTCCTACCTAAATATTCCTGTTTCTCCTTGGCCAGCTGTAGTCCTTGAGCTTCCAGGCTCTCGATCATGGCTTCTCCCAGCTGGGCATTCTTCCAGGTCCTAGAGAGAGCAGACACAAAGCAGGCAATGTAAGAGAGCTCAGGGTCCGTCAGACTAGGGCAGGCGACCCTAGCAAACTACCAAGGAATTCAAGCAGGCAGACTCTCATCAGTTAGGACAGTGATTCTCTGACAGTTTTCTCCACAAATGAATTAGAGAAGTTTCCCTGGCATTCAGTATTTATTTTTTTCTTAATACATGAGCTATATGTCAACACCTCACAGCTATTCAAATGTTTGTTCCAGTGTTTTGGAGATTTCTACACTGAGCTTAATTTTAAGGGCTCTCCAGACCAATGCAGCACATCCAGAGCCTCCAACCGCAAAAGGATGTACCTGGAACCCTTTAAATGACAGAATTTAGAACCAGATTTTAGCTTTTAATTCTAATAACTTCCCACTGCCAGCAACATTGTCTTCTGCAGCCTTTCCAATATTTTGCTGTTAGAGTCACTCTTCCCCTTCAGACTTCAACCACTTACTGAATCCTTCCTATGGCCTCCCACCTTCAGTCTTTCTGGTATCCATCATCCATCCTGGAACCAATCAATCCCTCCTCTGCTAAAGTTGTGAGCCACTAGGACTTGGTGTCTGGCCCTATGCCATGAGTCAAGTGCTTTTTCCTAACAGTAAAGAACCAGAGACAAAAGCCAGACAAGATGCTGGCAAGTAGGGAATGTTAAAGGAAGCAGGCATATTCAAAGAGCACCTTGTGTTATTGTAGGACCATTGGCCAGAGGATCTCAAGGTCTCTTAAACACTTCATGAAGCCAAGTTAAAAAAAGGGCCTGTAGAGCAAATACCCATTACTGATTGAGTTGACAGACAGGATAGGCTTCAATACAGATATTAAACACCAAGGACAAGGACACGCAAACCAAAAATAGAACCAGAAATGGAGTTTGCTGCTCACTTCTAGTCATGTTTAATGAAAAAAAAATCTACACATATAAAATTCATAACATTAAGACTTACATAATATTGATTCCAATCTGTTTATATAGATATGCATACAGGAACAGCAATTGTTACCCAGAAATTCTGCCATCTTTGTAAAATCCTAAGGGATCTTATTAATATTAAATATCTGTAAAGCTTCCTGTACCGGGCCTCCCTGTGAACAATTTGAAACTGCAGCTTTTTGGAAACTGTTAATTTGGCAATCTCTTATTTCACAGCAACCTGTACTTTGTCTCTTATAAAAGCCAGACGAATAAATTAAACACACATCACCCCAGGGACCAGGCAGCTCACAGCTCCAGCAGCCCAAGCTCCTTGCAGATAGATGTGTTTCTTGTCAGCTAATGAGGCTGTTTCTAAAGTGCAGAGGAAATTAGAACGCTAATTTAAAAGGTGCTGTTTTGCCCACAGGTAGACATCTTCATCTTGAGTGAGAACATGTGGGTGTGAATGTGTTTTTTCACTAACATTCCCTGTTACAGGATGAATCTGATCCCACAGAAGCCAACAGCAAACAGGTCAAGATGGGAGTGGGGGGAGCTACAGAGTTCATCATATGATTACATGGAGGGTTCCAAAACTTCCGTAGCCTTTAAGGCGTCTGTTTATAGATTCACTGGCTCAGTGCTCCCTCCCTTCCCCAGACTAACAAGACATTTCCCTGTTACTCAAAGGCTGCTGCAGTTACTACACCCACTGCTGCGTGGCTTAGAACATGCACTCCTATCACTGTGTGGCATTAAGCTTTTAATCCTTTGTCTGCTGGAACCAGTGCTGGTGTAACCACAGCTACAGAAAGGTACCAGGCTATGACTTCAGCTGAGGGACAAACAAGGCCTTTATTTTGTTTTGTATTTCTTGCCAAGTGAGTTTTCATCAGAAAAAGCTATGCTGCCTAAAGTATCAGAAAGCACAGGGTCAGGAAGGCTCATGGGACAAGCAGAAAGCTCCTACCTGAAAAAAAACCAAACCCAAAGCTGTAGAGAATCTCCATCACATATACATCTCAATCACTGTCTGTTCCAGTCCTTCTGCAGCACTGGGAATATCTCTTTAGCTCTGGCTGCATTTTACCTTTCTCAGGAGTACCCACAGCCAATTTTTGGAGATACTTTGCACTTCATAGTCAGCAGGACTTAAGTACTATGTTACTTTTTTTCTCCTGCATTGCCCACCAAGTTTACTTTCTACCAGTTATGGGAATGCTGCTGTGGACAGAGAGAGGCTGTGTGCCCCTGACCCCCATTACCAGCAGCAAAGCCTCTCTGGGTGGGAGGAGAGCCTGGCAGTCAGGGCTTCATGCATTTCCAAAATGCTTTCACGATCTAGCAAGTGTGGTAAGTCCAAGCCACAACACATTAGAAGCGTGGGGAGACCATCAGTTCCCCTCTGCATTGAATAAACCATTTCCCCATTGGGGCAGGAGGATTGGAAAGGAGGGAAGAACTGAAGGGATCACTGAGCAGACTGTGATGGTGGAGGCAATAACCAGTTGTGCAGGCACATACACATGACTCACCCCCAGTGGAAAGAGGCAGTGGACAAAATTGAAAAAAAGGACAGAGGATATTCCCAGCCTGGGTTTTTTTTTCCTCTTTTGCCTATTTCCACATCTCAGTCTATGGAGTTTGTTTTAGGGTTGGGATTTTTTTTTCTTTCTTATTTTTTTTTCTTGAGGTTGTTTGTTTGTGGGTTTTTGGGTTTTTTTGGTTTTGTTTTGGTTTTTTTTGTTCAGCTTTAAATAATGATGAAAACAGCAGGATGATCACAACTAAGTGCTGCAGTGCCACCAGCAATGCAATCTGCATCTAGGAATAAAAGGACATTATAACAGATTGCCTAGAATAATTAAACTGTATTCTTTTAGCTTTTCTATTCACTGCAGATCAATTTATTGGCCCATGCTGGCCTTTCTGACCGCTGTTTAGCTCCCAACCTGACCCCGTTAAATCACATAATCTGTGCTTTTCCTAGCATGCAGGCTACCATCAGCACTGATGAGACTGGCCCTGGAGCTGCACCTCTCCCCTCTGATGCAGGAACAGAAGCAGAGAGAGGAGGAAAGGTGTCTCAGGCAGGTTTTCCACTAGGTGCAGGTGGTCTGCAGCATAATAGCAGCCACTGTAGCTTCTGTTTTAAATGCTACTGCTGGAATATTAAAGCATGGACTAGAGAAAAGGCCAGCTCTATGACAAAGGCAGCAGTGCAGGGCTTACTAGTGAGTACCCCTCCTGAGTTGTGCTGCCTTCCTCCTTCCCTCCCGCACACACCCGAAAGATGAGCTCGGTCCCAAATTATTGCCCTTGGCAAGAGTTGAGCTTAACATTGGCGAAGGCAAATGCAGACCTGTGCTATCCAATAACAATCTCCAAACTGCTCAAGGGCTAACTCTGTGTCACTTCTCCTCCACAGCAGCCAAGGCTGCTCGTGCCAAGTGGGTGGCAAACCTCTGCCTTGGGTCTCGTGTCCCGTGGGACTCGTGCTCCCCTGAAACTTCAGTGGACAGCTTTGTGTTGCGGTTCATGCACTACCATGGAGCTAACAGCTTGCCCCAGCACCAAAGCCAAGCACACTGTGGCAGCACAGAGCTTGGCTTGGGCTGATCCACCATGACTCTGCGCTCCCCATTTATTACAAATTGACATTTTGAGCCTCACAACATCAAAACTAACTGAGATATTGCCTTAGCATGTACACATACACGCACACACTGGTATTACAAGTTAAACAGCTTTTGTCCCTGCAGTGCCAAGAAACTACACATGTTGCAATGCAGCCAGGAAGGACAGAGCAAAATGCTCATTGCTTTAAGCCTCATAGCTGAATGGTAGGCTCTGCCCTACAGACTCAGGAAGTTTCTATATCTCATTTGGGAAAGTCAAATCCCTCTTTAAGTGTTATCTCTTCCTGCATCTGCCGAGATTTAGAAGGAGCCTGCTCTGGTTTTGCAGGACAGCTGCTCATTGCACTGTCAGGCTCCTGGATGCTGGGGATTGCAGAGCTGGAGGCCAACAAACTGCAAATCTCTGTCCAGTGTTCTCAGCAGTGTGAACCAGTGATGAATGCACACAGCAATGAAACCCTTTCACCCCTGTAGGTGGGCTGGAAGCGCCCTGCTAACACTGTCTCTCCTGGGATTTAGGCTGCCTCTGCATTTCACAATTAAACTGTTTTGAGAGGCCAAATCCTGCTGCTGCAGGGCCTGAGCACCCTCAGATCTGGGCAGAAGGAATGCACACTGCACAGACACAGAACTGCACCACAGTTACTGTTCTTGATCAATGCTGTGCTGCTGAAGTCCCTGCTCGCAGCAGCACGTAGAGCCACACTGCTCACTACCTTCGTGCCTTGCCTGTTCTGCTCTTACTTTACCCCAAATTCATGCGGAGAGGCTGTCTGACCCCCACTTTTGTCATGCCTGCAAACTTTGCTTCCCACACAAAATGGACCAGGAAGGCTCCCGTTCAGACCTGGGTCCCACCTCTCTGAGGCACGAGAGAGGGATAGCAGGTGGAACTCAGTGTACCAGCATCTGGCAGATCACAGCCCGGGGTGGTGAGCAGAGAGCCATACTGCACACACACTGCACACCAAGGTGGGAAGCTTTGCATCAGTTTTAGAGCATTCCCCTTTAGAGAAAGGATGGGTCCAAGAGGCAAGTGAAGCTCTCATTGTTTATGAGGAGCTTGTCTGACTCCCTGTAGCCCTTCTAGTCAGGCTTCTTCCTCTTTATCCTTTACACATCTACAGAGCAGATCAAAGCAAATAAGGAATAGAAATAAGCTTACACTTTTCCAGACTCCTGTAGCATCTCCAGCCACTGAGCCTGCTCAAACTCTGATTCGGCTGCTAGAACAATGTTACCCTGGAAGAGGGGAGGGGAGGGGAAAAAAACCCAGATTAGAGAGGCTGGTGCCTTATGCACCTCTGTGCACTCATGAACTGGACACAGCTGTGGTGGGAGGAGAGCCCACCACAATCTTCCACCTCCACAGGAAGCATCACATGGCAGCAAATACGACCTAGGCCTACCACACACTGGGAAGCGTGCACACGGCAAACAGTCACAGTAGGAATAATATTGGCAGGGCAACACGAGCTCTAGGGCTCCTGAGAATCTGTCTACTGGTCTGCTAGTATCATAAAACCTGGTCTCAGAAAGTGCAAGTTTCCTTGTTGGTTGTCAAAGCAGCAGCAGCAGAAGCAAAGCCTTGAAAGGACTTGGGATGCTAAATCACCCTTGCTCTCAGGATAGTCTGTCCAGAGAGGGTAGGCATACCTTGGTAGGGAGGGAAAAGACTGCCAGTCCAGCTCTGCTCATCAGCATTAACCTGTTCTGTGGTGTTTGGAGCTTTTTAGAAGAAAAGAAATCTACTTACATGGAAGTCTTCATGAGAGATCTTTATGGCATAAGGCATGTTGGCCTCTTCCTTGGGCTCCACAATGCAGCCTCCCAGGGGTATGACACCCTGGAGATAAACCACAGCACTAATCAGTCAGAAGAATCAAGTACAACTATCAACTAACCAGGAGCTGAACTTTCACGCTCAGTCACTCTGTGGGGTCCTGCCCTGCCTTGGCTACCCAAGAGGGGCAATACACACAGCTCCTGAAAAGCAGAGGGACTCTCATCACCACCAGGATATCCCCAGCCAGTATCTGGAAGGGGGTAAATATAGCAGTCCTGCCTTCAGCACGGAGGGAAAGCTGTTAGCTACAACATAGAAGCAGGGACTGTTTCATCAAGGAGGAAGTGATCTCCTAATAGAGGCAGATGTTGCAGATTCAGTGTGGTATCATGAGAGAGGCTGTGCATTCATTACAGCCACTGGCAGCAGTCAAACCCTCACGTGTGCTGCGTGGGGCAGACGGGCAGCTGGCTGCCCCTAACCAGGATGGGTGAAATCAGCACCTTTGGAAGCTCGGGTGCTACATCAGCCTCCAGTGACTACAGAGCACAAAAGCAGGCTCAGAGCACAGGGTCCCCCTGAGGATCTCCAGGCAGCAGAGCCACAGAGGCCACTCCTCAGAACTGAGGGCAGGTGGGTTATCAAAGTGCAAGTACAGGTTAGGAACAAGAGGCAAATGGGGCTCTTAGCCCCAACACTGGCTTTGCTAACACTGTTTTTATAGCCACAAGATCAGTTGATTAGATCATGAGAATAAGGGAACATATCTACAATCAGGTTAAAAAAATAGAAGTCATATAACTGCTGAATCATTAAATATCCTGAAAAGGTACCAACATGATTCTTTCTCTTTTGAGGTTTCCCTGGACCTGAGAGATGTCTGTGACTTACTGGGACTTACCTCTTCTTCACTTGCTTGGCCCATGGAGGAAGGGGGAGGGCGTGCTAGAAACAGAATAACTCCCTCCTTGTGCAAACCCTGCTCACCTTGGGATGGATATTGAAGTATTTATTGCTTTCAAAACTCTTCTTCTCATTCTCAGCATAGTACAGCAGGAAACTTTCCTTAATGATGAAGAACCTTTAAGACAGAGAAGGGAAATACATTCTGGTGAAATGGAGGTTGTGGTTCACAGCACAAGGAAATCTCCAACTAACTAAAGCTGCTTTCTGAGCAGAAGAGTTTACTACCCCCACCTAAGACTAAGGCGAGGTGCCTCACTCCTGCTCACAGCCAAGAGCTGGTGCTTAACAGCAAACGCCAAGTTCAAGTACTGTGTTCTTGCAGTTCACCCCAGCACACACACACCAGAGCTGAGGGCAAACCACGGCCCTGCATGCTCACAGGGCACTGGGACGCTGCTCTGTGCCCAAGTCAGGACCACAGACTTTTGGCATCTCTACGTGTGTGCCCTTTCCAGCTACGTGTTGAATTCAACCGATTGGAGAGAGCTGCTCTTTTATTCAAGGGTCTCTCGCACGGCCTAAGACCAACTAAATGCTTATTTTGCAATCTGCTGCCTGCCACCCTCTTCCCTCCCATCTCAGCATAGGGCAGAAGGGAAGTGTTTCCACTCTAACACAGATTCCCAGCCTAGCATCCCCAAGCCACTCCTGAGGCAAAAAATTGGCCACCAAGGCATTCAGGAGCAGAAATAAATTTGTGAGGTATTTTTAAGCAGAGCACCTGGCAAACCCTCCGTCACTGACCTTCACAACTACAAAGGAAATTGAATTTTTTTTTTCTCATACGTGTAACATTAAAATATGCCTTGTTCTGCTCACTTAGCCTTAGGTATGCTCTGGTAATCATTGTAGGGTAGCCACAAAATATCACAGCTTCTGTGAGCCAAGCCTCTAACTTACTGGAGCGTGTCCTCAAAATTGTGATTAAAGGAGTGCCACCTTTAACTTATTTGGATTTTTGAAATGCCCCTGGGAGAGTCCTTCCTCTCTTCAAAAATTGAGGTTGCACATACTCTGCAGGCAGTGGTACAGGGGAGAGATGCCTGACTTAGTTTCAATTTGGTCTAAATCTCTGCAGCACTCAAAAATTATGAAGAGCAGCTGAAAAAAATAAATGGGGACAAGTTTAGTAGGGAGCTTTCAAAAGAGTAAATGACAAAGAAAATGTGTTGTACTGTCCTGTATATGTTTTCTGACATGAGAAAGAGGGATTTGGGAAGAAAGTGAAAGGCAAGAAGATGAAAATTATTTAAAAATGCCTTTTTACACTTCACAAAACAGAGCCGTGTAAATAATTTTCATGTGGTCCCGAGGACAAGAGATCAGCAGGAAACTGGAAAGGATAAGGCATTTCTGTCAATAATTAGAACATTCCCAAGAAACCCTCCCGTTTCTGGGAGGGAACAAGAGGAGACCTCTCCAGGCAGTGCTGCCCACTTGTGCAGCCTGGGCATTCCTGCACCTTTCCTTGAAACCACTGTTAGTGATGGGCTCCAGGCCGAGGGCACTGATCCACAAGGACAACTCTGATGCCTTCATGTGCCCACCTCCCTATCCTCCCCTGAAGTGGATGGGCTGTCAGATGGAGCCAAGTCCTGCCTCCAGTACAGATGACCACAGCAATCTGGCACCAGTTTAGGTCCAAAAGCTAAAGCAAGATGTTGAAGCTGGCAGAGAATTATCATCATCATAATAAAATAATATATATAATTATTAATAATAATTATTATCATTACTTTACTTGGGTGAAGTATTAATCTAGAGATGCCAAAAGTCAACACACCAAATGAAACAGAGAAAGTCTACTCATCACTTTTGACACTCTTTTCAGTCTGACTAATCTCAAGAAACATTTGCCAGACAGGTAAAGATATTGATCTTTAACTCTGTGTGATTTTTTAATCTAAATGTTAACCCCCAGTTAAAGCCAGGGTTTAGTCTGTTACATACTTTTTGTTGCTTAGTGCTGATAATCCTCATATTATACGTTATGCTCCAATGGAAACCAAAATCAAAGCAAAAATAAGAACAAAACACAGCACAAATCTCTGAAAATTGATGTGTCTCTCATAGATAAGTGAACTTTTAGATCCCTGACCTCACAGATGTGGAGAGAAAATAAGGGGATTTGGAATGAAAATATACAAAATAAGAGTTTAAAAAACAATAAGAAAAAAATCCCACTGCAAGTAATGAAGGAAAAACATTGAAAATCTGGTTAGCTTGTGGACATAATGCATTTATGCTCAGATCATATTCCCTCATCTCTCCTTACCTGGAAAGCAACACCTGAGCAACCAAGGTCATCACTTTAAATGACCTTCAGGACAAAGTCTCCATACAACAACCCAGGGACAATTGATGCAGCATGGTGAAAAGAGGGATGAAGTAAAAGAATAGAGGAGAGTTACAAGACTCAAGAGCAGGTTGAAGACCACAGCAGCAGCCAGGTGAGCAAGAGCAGAAAGGGAAGAGTTAGGACTGTGATTGGAGGACTGGAGACACTGAGCATGTACCTGAATTAGGCACAGATGTGGCAGCAGAAGAAAAGGGAGTGCTGTAAAGGCAGGGAAAGGCTTTGAATACAAACAAGAACCCAAAAAAGAAGCAATTTAAAAACAGAGCAGAGTTCAAAACCTTGGAGAACAGCAGCAGAGATGTGAGAGGTGAGACAGGCTGGCACAGCCCCACTCCACAGGCAGCACAGGTAATACAAGAGCCATTCATGTGGTCAGCTGCTCTGGTCACCCATCCCTGCTGCTGGATCCTGCACTAAGGAACCACTGAAACCACAGTGTAATTAAACCGGAATAGCAGAGGAGCGGTGACAACTTGAGTGACTCGGATGTAAAGCAGAAACAACAGCTCACTGCTGGACAAATTGAGATACCTGACCTCTGTGGAAAAAGTGCTCTCTTTGTATCACAGAGGGCTAATGAAAATAATTAGCTAACCTTTGTACAAGTTTTTGACATGACAATGGCCCAGATGAAGTAGTTACACTATAAAACTGCAGCAGTCTCCCTGGTCCTTTATTCCGATGGTGCTTTTCCAGGCACCAGTCCAGGAGCACAGGCAGCGAATCCCAGTTACTAGATCAGCACAGGAAACCGATGGGCAAATGATCTTTACGAGCAAAAAGATCAGAGTCCGCAGTTCCTCCGCTCACTCTTCCTCTCCTGACAGCTGCGGGCTTCCCTGCCTGCTGCTGCCCTGCTGCCGGCAGCCGGAGCACGCCCAGCCGGGCAGCGAGCGCGGAGAGCGGGATGCTCCCTGGCAGCCAGCAGCAGAATGGGGAGTTTACAGGGACCAGGGGGAAGCACACGCTCCCGCAGCCCCGCGGTCTCGGCAGCCTCCGCTGCCCTGTGCTGCACACGCACGCTGCTCTGCAGCTGTGTGATTCCCAGGGGGTTTCTGAGAAGAAAGCAGTCCTAAACAATTACCTTTTCCATCTGTCCTGTGACCACACGCAGTGACTGTTAGCAGCCACTGTGGAAAACAAGGTTAGGTGCATGATTCGCAATGCCACAGACACGACTGGTTCAAGAAAAGAAAAAAATTTCTCTTAACTGCTGCCATTCCCTCCTTGCATCCTGTCATCTCTGATGGATTTACTGAGAGATATAGGTATATTTTGTGTTTCGTTCTCTCCTGTTTTCAATTTCTCGTGCTCCACCTTGCTTTTCTGACTCTCAGTTGTCCACCAAGCAGACGCCCCCTCCTGGCACTGTCCCACTGAACCCCAAAGTCTCAGACACGGATGGTGACAGGCAGTTTAGAGCCTGACATTTCTAAATGGGACTGGGATGGTTCCTAGTAAAGAAGGATGTGCCAGTTCCGCCCTGGAAAGCTACAGCACCCTATTCATGCCATATCCAGTGCAGGTACCCACATTATGCATTTCACTCCAGCCTCCGAGCCAGGCTGATGCCATTACCAGTAAAACTTCTGTAGTAGGAGAGACTAAATTACTTGTAATGCATTGGGACAAAGAACGGAGTGCAGTTTGTTCAGAAGAGGAGGACCATAAGTCAGGGACTGAGAATATGATTTTCCAAAGCCACTGCAGCAGTGACCCAAGCTTAGACTGGTCAAAAGCACTGGTAAACTCAGAAGACAGTTGCTTCTCTGTTGGAAGAATACTACTTCACAAGGAAAGTAAATTCTCATTAGGAATAGAATTTCTTCTCTTTAAGAGATAGGCACTGGGATGCTGCTAATGGCATTTCAAAAATCAAGCTCTGAAAAGCAGCATGCTCAGACGTCACCCCTGGCAGATAAACACAGCCACACTAGTCCAGTGCCAGAAGCATCCAGTCCACTCTCAGACAGTACCTGAGGCAGCACACAAATATTTGGGCTTCAGAGCAGACCATTGCATGGGCAAAAGAAAGGACTGAAAGTGCTCCAGACAGCTGCCTCAGGTCAAGTTCAGCTGTCCCCACAGGTGCCATCAGATCTAGCCCTGACTAAAACAAGGTTCTACTGTCCCTCCCTGCTCCTGGAATAACCTCTACTGCTGGGAAATTCCAAAACCTGGGATTTCCATCACCAAAGTATTGGACACCATGCCTGGACACTTTTTCTTTAATCTGCTATCTAGTCAGATTGCATCCTTCTCTTAAACAGTTGCTTTTTTTCCTCAGTTTCTCCAGATGCATTACTGCTACAGTAATGATAATAATAATGATGATAATAATAATAATAATGATAATAAATAATAATAATGATAATAACCCCAAATGAATGGGATCAAGCCAGTAAATATCATGTATCTCCCACACAGACCCATCTTCATGGCTGATGGCCTGATGAGATCAATCCTCTCCTTACACACTGTTTTATCTCTCATATCTTGGGAAGACTTTCCTTGGGACTGGGAGTAGTTCCATTGTCCAAGATTTCAGGACAAAACCTACATTTATCAGAGATCAGATCTTCAATGACATCAAGCAATGGTCAATTTTTTTTCTTAATTTAACTGGAGCAGGAAACATCTCTTCTCCTTTTCATAAAAAAAAATGCACTTGACCATCTGTGTATTGCAGGTCATGGGAGGAAAGAGGGGGAAATGAACTAATTGCTCCTTATCTCCCCATAATGATTTGCAAGGTTATTTTACTTTAAAGCATGTCTCTCACGTGATAAAACAAACAAACAAACAATCAAACCAACCAACAATACATTGTACCTCCTGTTCAAGTCTTTTTCCTCCAGTACTCGCTTCCTTCCAAACCCTACAAATT
This sequence comes from Melanocharis versteri, assembly GCA_013397845.1. Taxonomy (NCBI): domain Eukaryota; kingdom Metazoa; phylum Chordata; class Aves; order Passeriformes; family Melanocharitidae; genus Melanocharis; species Melanocharis versteri. The sequence continues at coordinate 623,734 of VZTG01001219.1, forward strand.
CCATGTTCAGCTCTCACTGACCTGTGTCTGGTCCCCCAGGACCCTCAGCTGCTGTGCTCGCAACTAATCTTCCATATCATCCCTGCCCCACAGCCACCTCCCCTTCTGTTCCCAGCTGCTGTAACTAAAATATTTACCACTTGCTGAAGATGGGGGTGACTTCTAGGAATAGAACAGCACTAAATAAATAATGACAGAGGGAGCAGAGATGGGCCATTTGCCTGCAAGAAATTTTTATTAGGGAGAGCCTTTTAAGAATGTCTCCTCCACGGCAAATTACATTCCCCTTTGTTATTCTGTCCACTTGTTTTCCGTAACACAGTCACATTGGTTTCCAGACATAATTCATTTAAATATCAATATTTGGGAGCTGAGTAGAGAGCATCAGCACAAATCTTTTCTGGGTGAAAATAGGCTGTTCTTGGCAGGGGAGGGAATAAAACCCACACACAGGTCAAAGACTGCTACAAACACAAAACTGCTTCCCAAGTAATGATTTTTTTTCAGGTTATGCCATCTTCACAGACTGGGCAGAACTATGGTTACTATAGAGAGCAAAGCTGGGAAAGCTGGCTTTAGAAAAGGATTGTTTGTATCTACACTGCAGACTGCAGCAAAGAGGTACTTACCCACAAAAGGTGAGTGCCAGAGATTCAGTGATTTGCATAAAGAAACTACACCGACTCTAAACTTAAAACCGACCCACCACTCTAGTATAATAGAACATACTTCTGTCCTTGGTTAAAGGTTATAGCAAATGCTTTCCAGCTCCAAACTTCCTGGCTGCTGATAGACAACACACAGCAGCTTACAACTCCCTAACGCCAGATGGGAGAGAATTCAGAGCCACCTTCTCCCCAGGGAGGAGCCTGCATGTGCTGTTCCAAGCATGCCGTCACTGACGGGCAGCACAGCACTGACAGTGCTGGAGCTGGCCCACAGACCCCTGCAGACCACACACACACACACAGAGACCCACATGCAGTCAGCCCGGCTCTGCCATCTCGCACCCAAAGGGCTCAAAGAGCTTTGAGTGCTAAAAGAAAAAGGTCAGGCAGTTTCGGGGCAAAATACACGAGCTGACTCTTCCTTTCTCGTGAAACTATCATAATTACCCAGAGGAGGCAGCTAGTCTCTATTCCCATCCTGAAGTGCACATAGCTCAAGGTCTGGTCAGATAAAGAGGAGAGCACAATGGGGTGCCACGTGTGTAAAGCAGACTCAGAACAGCAGGAAAGCTATGCCCCAAGTTCTACCCCTAGCCTCTGCCTGGCTGGCTGCACTTGAAGAGCCAAGCACTCAGGCTCTTAACTCATCCCAGAACCCCTAGGCTCTGTATTTCACCCGAGCATCCCTCAGCAACTGTGGCTTACCTCCTGGACCATTTGGCTGACTGCCTCCCAAAGGGTCTCTTCCAGAGCACACCGTACAGCTGCACTTTGGTGCTGATGTCCAGAGCATCCGAATCTGCCTGTTCCATGGACGGAGAAGGGGATACAGAACTGGATTTTGAAGCGAACATTATAGATGGATCTGGTTCTAACTCGCCCCCTCTGCGTGGCAGCTCAGGGAATCCGATTAAATGCAATGAACCAGCAGGACGTAACCAGCCCAGCAGACAGAGAGACTGGGCTTTGGTTTGAATCAATAACTTGACTGCTCAGCACTCAGTCAGTAATTCTCTCCCTGATGCACAGTTTTCTCATTGCGTATTACTTCCTGATGCATTGGAAACAGCACACATCCCAGCCCAAGGGAAAAAGAAGAGTGAAGAGAGTCAGACATCAGAAACACAGAGAGGCAGAAAGAGCTCATCAGAAAGAAAGCTCTCAGCAATAACGTAAGCCAAAATACCTCTGCATCAGAGCCAGCTTGGAAGGTTATTTCACTCGACATTGCAGCACTCCATGCAGAAATTAGGGCAAGACGGATGTTTTACTGACAGGCATCTCTGACACATATTCCCAAAATCTTGCGCTTGGAGACAGGTTCTTCTCATTTGTCCTGAGGAAAATTGGGGCAGAGTGAGTGGGAGCCAGCAAGTTCAATCAGACTCCCTCTGTCACCGGGGAGGGCAAGGGGGCCTTGCTGTGCCAGCCTGGCACTGCCCACCTGGGGAGAGTTCACGTGGCTGCTGGGTTTGGGCTGGGCAGTGTCCACACTGCACGCCTTGCTCTGCCTTAAAGGGCCATTGCTGATCAAAGTTAGAGCACAAAATTCTGCTTGCCTTCATGCCTTGCTGCATCTTGGAGAGGTGGCAAGAACAGCCTCTGCCCTGCCTCTTAGGCACCTGCTCCTTGGCCCCAACACACATAGGAATATGTCACACAGCTCAGGTAAGTCCATGTTCATCTCCTGCTTAGTACTCCCACAGCAAGCTTTTTAATCTGGTTCCCTAAGTCCTTGTTCCCCTCTTGAAACCCTTTCTCCCTGCAGAGATACACAGTTCTCCAAAAGAACCTGTCTTTTGCAATGCCCACAGGAAAGCAGATTAGCATCATATTGTTCTTTACTGCATCCTGCCTCCCTTCCAGGATTAGAATTTAGGGAAGAATCCTAGCGGCTAAAGTATCTGAGGTTTTGGGATATCACATAACCAATACAGACAAGTACATGCTGTATGGCATGCATGCCATAGATGCTGAGGTGTCTGCTCCTGATTTAACCTGTGCCATCCTGTGTGAATTGATCTTGATGCTGTAATTGCTGGATGTCAGCCCTTCCCAACGCAGTTGTTCAGAAGAGACACAGTGCAGACACATGGTCCTTTCCCATCCCTGATCAGAAACCTGGGATGTGCTGTCAGCTAGATCACACCACAGGATGTGGGCTCACTTCGCTTTATACAGCCAGAGGCACTTGCAGAGCATCTTAAAGAGAGGAGGTGCAGACAGCCCGCCTCAGGTTCACCGACTGCATTCAGTATTAGAGAAATTAGAGATGCAGGTCCCTGATAAAAGTCACAGTTGATCAATAGATGAGAGAGTCAGCAAACACCATGACTTGTTACTTTCTCTCACCCTGGCTTTGACCAGCCTTTTGGTCCCAGACAGAATATGTCCCAAGCAGCAGGACATGTCCCATCTCAGAGTGACATTAAGGCAGAGGGTGGAGAAGAGAGCAGCAGATGCTGCCTCCATCTCAGCTGAGCTCTGACTCTTGAATATAACACTGCATTGCAGAAGAGAAGCATTAAAGCTATAGACGCCTTTCCATACAAAGCACCAAGAAGGAAATACTACTCATAACCAGGAGAGAGAAAATTTTCCCTCAAATTATGTTGCACAAAGAGTAAAAATGATTCTGGGCCCTACAGCCTCACTTCATAAATGTATAGTGAAAGGCCACAGAGCTCCCATATAAAGATGATCCAGTACCATTGTACTGCACCAACAATGCAAAGATCTGACAGCAGGGACCTGCCATGAGGAGAAACAGATTTTCATCCTTTATTTATTTTTCATTCTTTCTTGTTTTTGCCTTATACAGACTAGGAGAGTAAAGAGGTTTCTAGTTTTGGACATCAAAAAGTGAGATTTTTTTTTTTCCTCTGGAGGCCTGTAAGACAAGCAAGGCACTGAGTAGTTACAGCAAGTTTTTTAAAGTCAACAGTCCAGGGGAAGGAAAGAGCAACTTGCTTTTGTCAAGTGACAGGCCAGCAAAGCTAGGGCAGTAGATAGCAGCAAGGTGAATTTTGTAACTGCTAGTGTCTGGACACAGTAATTTGTAGTAATAGTGGCTCTTTTAACATTTCATTTATGTGTGTACTATTCTAATGAAGGGGAAACACAGCTGTACATCCTTGAGAGAAAGTACTGGAGCTTTAATCAGAAAACCCCTCTGTGGAGCAACAGGCTGCACTGGTATGGCAAATATTTCACTAATATATTGTCTTTATTTTTCCTACACACCAAGCCAATAAAATTTTGCTAAAAATAAAACATTTCAAGCAGACAGCAGTGCAAACTATACAGAAGTAACACTACTTCACAGAATATCCTCATCTGGAAGGGACCTACAAGGATCATCTTGTCCAACTCTTAGCCCTGCACAGGAAATGCCCAAGAATTACACTATTTCCCTTCATCACAGCCCACCCTCCAGCTCAAAGATGTTCCCTTTCAGTTTAAGGAGACACATACTGGCTAACTTCAGCTGCTGAGGAGGCTTGTATTTTTAATTTTTTTTAAGTGAAAAGTTATACATTCATGTTCTGGGCAGCCTAACAATACTGTGTTATGCAGAAAAGAATAAACTGCTTCTTGGGCTGGGACCAGGAAGTTGAGACAGAGCAGAGTTGCTGCAGATTCAGAGAGATTCAGATCTTACCTTCCAGTAAGGCAGATTCCCTTTCCTTTTACAGCTTCCAATAGGTTCCATAGCCATTTTTAACCCTGAGAAACATCAGCAATTATGGGAGGTATTAGCAGGTACCTGAACAACGGGGAGAAGTAAAGTCCAGCTCCAGTTTCATTTATGATACATCATTCTCCCAAAGACAAAATGCCACATGTACTCATTCCTCAAAGTGATGCTCCAGCTTCCTAGGTGCACAGCTGTGTGCAGAGGCTATTTTAAATAGAACAAAAGCAACTACCATCAACCCACCTCTACACTGACAGAGCATGTTCCTGTGGCACATGATTAAATTTTCAGTGTCAGATGGAAAGTTGGAGCTGTTCTGCAGAACTCAAAGAAAAGTTACTCAGCAAATGGCATTAAAGTCAAGTGCCTCTGTAGATTTGCAACCCCATCTGACATCACCCTTACAGGTGTATAACCCCACTAGACATCATCCCTTGGTAAGAACTACATGGTCTCAGTGACCTGTTCCAACCAAAGCCCTGCACCAGTCCCAGCCCTTCAAACACACTCAGATCCATGCTGGTTGGCCCAGGAGTCACATTAACCCAACTATTTGCTGTGGATCTAGTGCCACTTCAGGAGACTTAGAGGAAGACAGAAAGTAAGGTATGAGTTTACTGAAGCAAAGGGATTTGACAGCAAGCAGCCAGCCTCATAGCTGGGCTTTTGGGAGGTAGCTTTCTCAGGAGCTGACACCATAGTCAATGACTATTTCTCTCAGCATGAAAAATAGGTTGGGGTTTTTTTTTTAATCCTACTAAGAGATTTCTTCTGGAAGAAAACTCATTTACTCTGGTGTTTTGTTAAACAAAGATTTCTGCTAAAAAGCCATTTTTCAGAATACATCAGAGTGGTCAGCTACATTTGAAAGCTTCCTTCAGAAGACAGCCCACAGGCTTTCTGCAAGGCACCAGTTTTGCCCCCATCAAGCCTAAATACCACAAAGTGATCAGACGGCTGACAAACAGAAAATGCTTGGAGCTTCAATAGTTAAACAGGCTGCTTATCTGACTGAGGTTGTCCTGTGCAGGGCCAGGAGTTGGACTTTGATGACCACTGTGGGTCTCTTCCAATCCAGAATATTCTATGAATCTAAGCATGTAACTTGATTTCCCTCATGCCCTGTTCCTCACGTGTGACACTGGCACTAAATCCAGAACATCACAAGAATACATATACCATGGCAGTAGTTTGGGTACCATGGGCAGCCAAAAAAAGTCCTGCAAAAGAGAAGGATTTGTTAGCATTTCCTTGGCAGAATAATGGAGGGGGGAAATTTAATAGCCCTACATATTAAGACAGGCAAACAACCAGAGAACCACCAGCACGTTTCAGATCTGAAAGTACAGCAAGAAGCAAATGAGATCCAGCTGCCCATTCTGGAGAAACACACTCCTTAGCTGTTTCAACACCAGTCAGTATATCTGAATTCTCCAAGTTTCCAAAACCAGGTTAGGTGCTAGACTTTTATCCACAAGGTGTTTCTCAACTCAAACGTTTCAATATTGATTGTGGTCCACCAATTTCTACCCACTTTGTTCCCTTTGGCCAAAAGAGGGAAAGAATTCACAGGCTTAACTTTTAAACAATAAATATATATCCAGGAAAACAGAACTGGCCAACCCCCATTTTTACTTAATCTGAAGTTTATAAAACACCCCACACACAGACCACAATTGCTCTTGCATACACATTCAGTGCTTCCTTTACAACTACCATTGCTGTGATCACTGAAGACAAGGCATTAAAAAGCAAGGACATTACAATTAGGACTCCATTCAGGAGTGGAAACTGCAGGGACCACACCACCAATATTCATCACACCCTTCCCCTATACATTGTGCAATACCCCTCAGCTCTAGTTGCAGCAGCTTCCACTTCAAGTTTCTCCTTCCTGGTCCTGCTCATCCAGCCAGCCACAGCAAGGTCAGGGCTCCTGCTGTGCACATACGCAGGGCAGGCACAAGACACCTCTTGCCTCCTTCCTATCCGCATTCTCAAGTGGTTATCTAAGTACAGAGGCACAAAGACCTACTGCTGCCATCTATCATAGCAGCAGACCATGACAGCTCTACTACAAACCCTGCAGTGTTGAGGAGAGCCAGCAGCCAGATGAAAGATAAACTGTCTGGCAAGGAAGGACATCGAAGACATTGCTCTCTGCAACATACAGCAGGCTAAGAGGGCCATCTCCTTTCACCCTCCTGTGAGCCATGCTGCTTTTGTAGATGAGGCTTCTTTCATAATGCTGAAGTTTGGATTGTAGGGATAAACACGGAAAAGCTCCCAGACTCACTGCCTAGTCATCCACTTGTACCCAGTCACCTTCACGTGAACTGTCTGCACAGAGGGTACAATGTTTTGTTTGGGGTACAAAGGGGTATCTGGGGTACAAAGTTTCATTCAAGATCGGTCACCTCTCAGTTTCTCTGTCAAAAAGAGACAACAGAACACGGGAAATCCACTTCAGTCCTAAAACTCGACTCATTCTACTGAGAGCATCACCCCCTGAGGGCAAGAAATGCTTGAGTAAGAGGTACAACAGTAAGAGTCATTCAGAGTAGTAGCAAGGCTTGTAAGCAGGGTTTTCAGCAGGCCTCTGCAACCCTGTATAACCAGGAGTACCTCAATGGAAGTGTTTCTTCAGACAGCAGAAGCCCATTAACCTCCACAGACTCCAACATAACTATAATCATATATCATGAGTTAATTACCACTTCAGACACTGGCTGGGCATACAGATACAGAACAAGCATTTTCCCCCTAATAATTTCAATCTGCTTTTTGATTTTCCAAATACTATGTAGCTTTGGTGTCACTCAGCATGATACAGCTTAATTTTTATTAGGTCTACAAGTTTTTCTGAATGAGGCATTTTTCTTTAACCCCCATCCACCATAAGGCTTTGTTAATCTCTCGACATCACAGACAAGAGGGAGAAGTGCTGTGATAAGGAGGGTGAAATGTTGTGCAATTCTGCCTGCAGGGGTATTTGGATAAGGCTTGCACATATCAGTAGAAGAATGGCTTAATTTGTCAGCTGGAACAATAGATGACAGCCCATCATCTTGCTGCTGTGCTCATCCCTAATGAGTCTCTCATAAAAATGCTGATGTACATTTTTATTTCCTTAACAAAGGAAGGAACACCCTACAGCAATCGCCAGGAAGCCTGCAACAGCACAGCTCCTAAATGTTTAAGTTTGTAGTGGTAACTCTTGTAACATAAATGCACCCAAAGCACTTCCTCACATCTCTGAAAAGATTTACCACAGACTACAGTGATTAAGTCCCCAGTTACTGAGGTGACATATTTACTAAATACACTAAAAGAATGCTAATACACTGCATAATGCTTTACCATTAAAACTGAATTTTACTTGCCAAAAAAAAAAAGACTCTGTCTGGGAAAAATACTGGCTTTCCCTTTTTACTGCTTTACATCTGCTTGTACCAGCTTTAACAGCACCTCTGTCGTTTGCTTCAGTTCTCCTGACTTTACATTAATCATATTCTCTTGTGCTTAAGCCAGTATAAAGAGATTATACTCTTTCTTAATGACACAAGTCCTACGAGCTACCAGAAAAATCAAAAGCAAGCAACCAGCTGAGAGGATTGCCTATTGCTGGAGTGAAAGAGCTAAAACGCTGTGTGACAGGATCTTAGATAAGTCTGTAGACAGCAAGTGCAGCAGAAAAACATAAATCCATTTTTTAAATGAATTGCTTATGAATCATCTCCATCAAGTGCTATCTTTTAAATGGATGCATGAAGTTTGCAAACACATACATCGCTCATCCTGTAACAGCAACATTAATTACCCTTTCTCTTTTCTGAAAATGCAGGCCTAAAACTCAGTCCTGCTTACAGGGCAGCTGGAAAATATGAAGAACATCTATACACTATGTCAACTCAGCAGCTCTAAGAGGAATCTCATCAATGCATAAAAATACTTGAGAGAAGGGTGCAAAGGGGATGGAACCAGACTTAGTGTTTGCATTTTGGGTTTGGGACTGATCAGGTCGAGAGCACAGGATGGAATAAAGACAATTTCCTTTAGCTCCAAAGGGTCCTCAAGCCTTTCAACAGTGGCCTGGAGCAACTTCAAGCCCATCACCTCCTTGCTGCCCTCCAAAGAGGTCTCAGCCTTGTAAGCTTCAGATTTCTCTGGGGGTGCAGGAGGAGACAGCTTCAGGGCAACGCCAACTCCTGAACACTCTGTGAGAGACACAAATTGCCAAATGCCCCACTCAAGCAGAGCTGTCACATCATCTCTGCATTATTACCTCTGAGCACATTCACAGCCATATCCAAATCCACCTGGTACACTGCCTCCCAACATGCAGTTTCACATTCCAGGTTTGCAGGGGGTGCTCAGACATCATGAAGGAAAGCAGCAAACACACTCCCACAAAAATAAAACGTACTGTCTGCACTGCTTGCATCCCATTTAAGACTGTCATTTCTTTCCATCAGAGCTGTCACAAAACCCCATGCAGTAAATGACAAGCCAACTCCGGAGCACTGCACCTAGTAAAAATTTAATATAATAAAACAAATTGAAAACGGCAATATTATTTTAACCATTCACAATTAAAGTGGAAAAATTATAAGGCAGCCATTCATGGAATGATTTTGTGTACAAATGGTTTGGAAAAAAGACATTAAAATTACAGTTCCATACATGGAGTCAGGTAAACAGCAATGACCACACAACGTTTTTCCCTGGAAAGCCAAGGCTGCTAAGAGATATAAGAACAGTAAGCAAAGAAAATTATTTTTAAAAGAAGTTTGATGTGAACAGGAATCTGAAATTTGTGATAAAGAATCCCAATATTCATCATAAACTTTCCCACCATACTGCAATCACTCCTCCTCCTTCACCCTCAAAAGAATACGGGTACATTTCCCTTCTCTTTTTCCCAAGTCCCAGCACAGAATGGGAAGGGAGCAGCAGGAATATTTTTGCCACATCATCTCTCTCTTTTCTGCAATCAGCTGATACCACATGGACACACCTGCTACTGTCAAAAGCTCTTTGAAGGCTCTGAACTAGTTCCTGAATAAACACAGCAGTTTTCCTGGGCCTCTTGGGTGAGATTAGCCTTTTATATAACCCACCAGGAAATAGTTCTTCGTAGTCAACAGTGGGTTTCTGTGTTTAACACCCAGCCATCTGACAAGCCACAACAATCAAAAAATCCTGTCTTGATTGACAGCTCTGCCATCCTTACTTAAGTTAATGTCAGTGCAGCTTCTACATCTGTCACTGAGTGCTGAAAAAGAAATATTTCCCTTCTTTATATAAGGAACAATAAAAGCATTAGAACAGTAGGGAAAGTACGTGAAGACATGAGGATCAACAGAAACAGCTTTAGTCCAATTCCTATGGCCAATTAGGAAATCATTAACTGAAAAGAAAACAGGTGATGAGAAGATTATGGATTTCCTAGAGGGACTTACAGAAGGAAAGCAGGACATGGCTGGCACTTGGTTTAAGCATTTACCTGCTAGACCTACTGCCACCTACCTCACAGAAGAAAAAACAGGCAGCGAGGGCTATTTCAGAGAGCGTAAGAGGAATTTGTTTGCACCAGGGTCTCCTGAGGAGTAGAAAATGATACCAGATGGCCCTGACTACACGCAATGCTTGGATTTAGTGTGACAGATGGGGAGATAGGTAGAGAGAAAGGGCTATAATAAAATGGACCATTTAATTTAACTCATTAAAATACTCTGCTTCAAGAAAATAATCCTCCATTTGGTACTAAAAATTTGGAAATGTTTGATAATATAAAATTTTACATTCTCCATATCAACATAACCAAAAGCTTCTTTAGTCACTGCAGTTTCAGAATTGAAAATAATTCAACAGAGATAACAGGCAGCCAAAACAAAATCCTGTTGCTACTTTTAAATGGGTAGAAGAAAAAATAAAACCACAGAAGTCTTCTGTCACTCAACCAAATGCCAAAATGAAAAGTATGTTTTCAGAATTTTTGTGCCAACTTTAAGTTGCCAATGTTTTCATTTAAATTCCCTCACCTGCTGCTATAACTTGGCCTCTATACTTCATGAATAATTAAACTGAGTATTACTATTTCTGATGGCCACTCCAGAAACTGGAAACATGATGTGAAGGACAGGAAAATGGAAAGATGACAAGACCTCTCAGCAGTGGCACCTATGATTAATATGCCAGAGGTTATGTCAGCAGTGAAAAGCCTGGCTGCCACATCCTCACCAACACACACGATCCAGGTACTATCCATATGCTTCAGCCAGGAGTAAAAGGCATGAAATGGAACCTTACCTCTGGAAACCACTACCATTGTTATACACAAGTGAGCCTGAAGGGGAATGTGGTCAGGATGTCAACTCCCAGGGTGGGGTGCATGTGCAAGTGACAGGACTCAGGTTAAAGACTAAAATCTTACTGCTTTATGAAATGCAAGCACCTAGTTCTGCATTAAGCTGTCTCCTGCTCTCGCAAACCCTCCAGCTTTTGGAAATGGTTATGGGGAAAGATTAAACGTGGTAAAAGAGTGAAATTATCAAGGAAGAAGGTAATTAGGGAGAAATCAGGAAGAACAGAACTCTGGAGTAAACATCCCTGTGTATCATTTGAATGTGTTAGGAACCTGTCCTGCTGAACTTTTTAAACCAGTAACTTACCAGTTGCATTATGTATGTTGTAAAAATCCCAAAACCAAAACAAACAGACAAAACCATTCAAAAACACACAGAAAAGGATCCCATGCACATCACTAATTTTGCAGTGGCTTTTCAGAACACAATATTGAAAGTCTAACATAAAAAATGCTTGTTTAGGCCTGAAGCACTAATTCTATCTGAAAATACGGTCTTATGGCAAAATATGACTCCTAATAATTTTGCACTGATCTTATACAGTAAAACACACAAATGAACAAGCACTCCTGGGAATCAATACTAGGTTCAATCCTGGGATACATCCGTATTGTTACAGAGCCTACAGACAAAGCCATCACTAGTCCAACACAGCCATTACACTCTGAACTAACAGACAAGCAGGACAATACAAAAAAGTAAAGAAATTATGAGGCACAATGGGCTGTGCAGTTTAAGTAATAAATGGCATGACAAACAATCACACTCATTCAAATGGAAACAAGAAGCACTTCAGTTAAGAAGATATTTCAAGACTTCAAAATTCATTTTAAAAAAACCAAAACGAAGAAAGAAAATTATATTTGGCAATGTTATCTTCCAAAAGTGCAGACAAAGTATAGCTTAAAAGGGGTACAGCATTAAAAAGTTTTCCCCTAAAGAAAGAATTTTATGCTAATTCTGTGCATGTCAAGCATTCCTGACTTTTCAATGCACTACAGTTATTAGAGTAAAACACATTTTGCATAAGGGAAATGGTGCCTGGTAAGACAAAGCTGTGCCTTGGAAATGGAGGGATCTTTTACCACTCCTCTGCAGTGAGAGACATCAGCAATTGGCAGAAAGTCCTTCAGCAGATTCACCAAAACTAATGCTTATCAGTAAGAGGCAAATGAACAATTCTCAAAGGAAAAGCAAAATGTCTAACAGGTCCACTGGGAACCCACCAGTTTGGGTTTCTGTTTGTGGGTTTGGGGTTTTTTTTTCTTCAGAACTGCTTTAGAAACACTTTGTATTCTATCTGCAGCATAAATATTTAACTAAACATCTTGTTTCATTAGCCGTAATACCTTTATTTAGTGAAAAACCCACACAGTCCCCCACTGATTTCAGCAGTTCAGATTTTTGAAAATGAGCTAGTAAAGTTCTGTGGTCCCTCAACAGCTGTCTCCATCAGATTTCTACTCCTCAGAGCCCAGAACCGCTCTATTTCAAAGGGCACTATGGGTATCTCTCTCAACAGAAGCAGTAGTGTATCACAGTAGCCAATATGTAACTCCTGCTGACATTTTTGGGGCTTAACACTTGACTGACTTGGCAGAAGACTATCTCCCAAGAAACAGTGCCTTTTTAGAATTTATTAACAATTGAATAAACAATCAAAACACTATTCTCCTTGCTTCTATCCTTTGTCTTAAATGATGGAATACACTGCAAATGATGGAATACACTGCAAAACTCATTTGCACTTTCTTAACCAGCTGATTTCTTACTCTAATCCTACACGTCGTCTACATAATTTCGTTCCTATCAAGTGACGCTTTTGTGACAATAGCAGTGTTATCCAGAGTTCCCAGTGTAGCCCATTTCTGCAATACAATTAGTGACAAGCATCACAAGGGCCAGTCTCGTGTCCAGGACAATGTAGAACTGATGGGGGAGAGCCCCATGCTTCATTAGTGAGACTTCAACCTCTCACAACGCAGCCATCCTTGGGTTTTGCTCTCAGCTGTGAAAGCTGAACTGCAGGATACTTTGGTGATTGCAATTTCGTGATGAGTCGCTATGTTCTTCCCTGCTCACCTTTCTTAAACTTCAAGTTCCATCTTCCCTGAGAATAGGGCCAGAAGTAACAATTAAAATAGAAAATGTCTTCAGAAAAGAAAGTTACACAGAATTTGCGTCCGGCTGCCAAAGTACATTTTGCTACACTAAAAACTTTCCCAGTATTCCTCATTTTGCAATCAAGATTCCCTCTGAACTCCATAAAGTATATGGGATGAATGATGGGTAAAAGAATGATGAAGGGAGCAGCAGACATTTACTGCTCATGTCTTATCGAGGAGGAGAACAGTAAAATTTGAGCGTTTAGTGATGGTGTCCAATGGACAAAACTAGAGGAATAAGGCATCCTAATACTAGGGCTGCCACCTCCAGACGACTGAGTCCTTTTCCTCCAGTTGATTCAGGTTTGTGGCTATGAGCAATTCCTCCTACTTCTGGGAGAACATGAACTGTGGCAACATAAAGGAAAGTCCCAGCAGAAAACAGCATAGCAACTCCAGTGGCATTGACTTCTGAAAGGGCTTCTTTGCTGCTCTGAAACACAAAGAGCAAAAGAATGTGAGAATAAGCAGAAGTTCTTCAATCAGTAATAAAAAATTCTCTCAGCATCCAGGCACAGCAGGATTTCTATCAACTCTAGTTGTCTCACAACGACAATGGTTTAGTGTGATTTTTTTGTCTTGCACCTTACACGTACTAACTGGCACTCTGAAGCTGTGGGGGAGCAGAAAGACACCCTTCCTGCTAGTTACTTCACTTTGGACTTACAAAAGAAAAAACCCTTTCAAAAGAACCCTCAGAAAAGGAAAAAAGTCACAGTCTTCTGAAGCATCTTGTCTGACCATCTCACAGCCAACATACCAAACAGGTTTTGAAAAAAAATAAAATTCATATTGCAAAGCCATGAATTTTAGGGAGGATGCTCAAGATTGACTTTTTTCCTTCCTTTTTCTAAACAAGGGGTTCAAGTAAGACGTTAGCCTTTAAATATCTGCTCCACTGCTCTTTGGAACCAAGTCCCAAAACATCACTCATTCAATATTTCATTTGTACGTAGAAGTAAACACCCAAAACTTTTGCATGATTTCCATGCAAACTTCATAAAGAAATGCATCTTCTGCATCAAAACTGAGCACCTCTTCACCTTCATAATAGGATTAAGATACGGTACACATCAATAAATTCAAATCCTTCTTGAACGCTCTCCAACTCAGTTGTAATCTTAGTTCTTGTGTTCACTCTCAGGTAATTTTTCCAAAGAGAGAGATACATCATCTGGAACTATAAAACCACTGTTACAGCTCTGATACCTTATCAATTCTCTGTTCTTTCTGAAGGGCAAAATGTAAACCCAACCCTTGATGAGGACACTTCAACAGAGTGCTCAAAGAGCATTCTCTTTTCTGTGTACAAAGCCAACCTTTTCTTCTGCTGTCTTTTGTACTGTAATGTCAAATATAAATCCTATCCAGCAAGTAAAGGATTAGCCCAGATGATTTATTTAATCTTTCCTCTCATGCCTTGAGTTTCGTGAGATCACATTATATCCTTTACAAAATGCCACCATAGCGTGTCACCAGCGTGACACACTGCAGCTGAGAAATACAGGAGCATCCCAGGATCTGCCATGAGACGCAGAAACATCTAATTTGGACAGAGATTATAAACTCCTGTGCAGTGTCTCATTTCACAGGCCATTTGTTGTACAGACCAAGACACAACGATGCTTTACAGAGTAAGGAAAAAAGACTGTTCTAGCTGAGGACTCAGCTTCTAACGCAGACTTTGAATATAGAGAACCACTTCTGGGGTGGTGGGGGAAACTAGAGGAGATTACTTCCTACCTGCATATTAAAAGAAGAATGCACACAACAATGCCAAAAATTTCTTATTTAAATAGGCATCAGATAAAACCTGGTATATGAATAAATTGTTCTCAGTGGAGAGCAGCAGAAAGGATAAAAGACAGAAATCAGCCTTTTAAAAAAAAGCTATACCAAACTCTATAAAGGAGTTATGTCACTGATTCTGACAGAAAAGCATGGATTATTATTTGTTTTGTGCATTCATATTGCTACCTTTTCATTAACTTTTCTTAAATCTTCATTCTGCTGAATTTTTCAAGCAGTTTGGAATTACGTAATATGAAACTCGTATCACAGTCCTTTCCCCAAACTTCACCACAAAGCTAGATTTTGGGCAGAACAAAACCATGGACCTACCTTGCTTAGCCCTAAGTATGTCACCATTGACATAACAGGTGCTGCTAATGCAAAGACCAGCAAGTGTTTTCTGATTCGATTCCGTTCTAGCCCAGCGTGCATCAGGAAGGAAACCAGGCCAAAGGCAGCTGGTGCCTGCAAAAAACAATATTCGCTGCTAATACAGTACCTTCTAAAACCCCCTGAATGATGAGAAAAGGTAGAAATACGACTTACTGCATTGAAATGGACTGAATTGGAAGACATTCAGGGGGGCACTAGTATGCTGCAGCTAACCCAAATCAAGAGCATTCTGCAGACTGCCCCACCTTAATACCTGAACCTAATGGAAACTCATGTTCTGGCTATCAGAAAATGTGTAGTCATCATAAATACTAAAATATTCATTCTGACTACAGTAGTTGCTATAATCCCTAAGACTCCATCAACTTAGGTAATTTCTTTTTTCATCCTGTTACTATCACATGTCCTTAGACAGACAGTTTCTTCATCTGCAGTAGAAAAATTCTACAATTAACATGGGGAGGGAAACAATTGCCCAAAGACAGGTAACAGTCAGCCTCCATGTCAACAAAGACTTAAGAGCTCTTTTGGTTAGTTCATTCCTGTTCTCACCAGGAAGCAAACAAATACTTCCTCCTCCCTCTGCTGGCATCCATCGTCTTATCCAAAAGGCATAGATGTCCCACTGCTCACAGAATTTACTACATTTTTGCTTGTATAAAGACAATAGCAATCTACCCTGACATTTCTGAGATAAGACATAAAACTAAAATACATTAAGCATTTTTATACACAGAATTCTTTTTTTCTTAAACTTTGAAGGAAATCATGAGTGAAAAAAGATGAGAAAGACAAAAGCATCAATCAGGATGAGAAGAATAGAAAAAAGACACCAGAGAAGAAATATGCTACTGTCTTTCTCTTCTAATACCAAATATTCATAGGAGAAATCTTCCTCCTCTAAAATTGCACCATTTCAGAAGTCAGTTCGTTTGAACACTAAGAATAACAAAAGCAAGTTTCACTTGGCAATAGTCATAAGCTTCAAGATGCAACAGTGACACCATCACCCTCAAAGAAAGTTATGTAAATCGCTATTTCTTGTACAAACATCAAAGAAAAGACAACATAGATATGCATTTCCTAACATTTTGAACACGTAATTATGCAAGATTTCTGCTCAATTTATGACTAACCACTGTAATCCATGCATATGCTACCATAAGGCAAATTTCATCTGCACATGTATGTTTAAAGCCTTATACAGCCAACAGGTACATTCACACAAGTATTCAGCAAAGATCTCCCCATCTTCAAGAGCCACTGTTTGCTTATTACCATCAGCAAAACATTTGTTTTCCTACAAAAATGGTGTATGAGTGATCTTGAAGCTACTACACCAGAGGTAACGTGAAGTTTTAATTCAGTACTCTGATATTCAGTAGTTTCAAAAGACTAAGCCTTTAAACACTAAAACTCTTCACAACAAACATACTCCCCATTTTCTGATAAACGTCACAGAACCAAGACTGTTGGAATCAGCATAAAACTGCTTTTCCTCCTTGAATGCACTAGCACATACTTCTGTGTCTCACCCTTTAGAACTTCTCTAAACATGTCTCTTACAGCAGTAATAACCTAGGGTTTTTTTGTTTGTTAAATAAACACTACCACACTAGCTTCAGAAGAAATCAATGTGAAGCTGACACATTTCTTCTCGAGCAACTCTTTTCTCTCTACTTTTGGGAGACTTTTCCCAACCTCTGCAACCAAGGTAGGCAGTCAGAATTCTCTCTCATTTGCACCCCACTCACACTTAGCATCAATCGTGCTCTTCTGTCATACCTCATATCCATTCTTTTTGGTCCCTGACGCTGTACTAACCTCTCCATTTCAGTGGCGTTAAACACTTCTGTATTACATCACCAATGAAACTGTAGATCTTTAGCAATTCCTGTGGGTGTTAACAGTCTTCGGAAGAACAAGTAAGTTTTTTTGTGATGATAACTCACCTTGTGCAACATAATCGCAACAAACACTATCAACTGGACGCTAGTCTGAGAAGTAGAAGCTGCTGCACCCAATGCAACACCATCAGCTGAAAAAGGAGTGCAGATCCATGGATTATTCCTCCACATGAGCTTCCCCACCCCCTCAAAGGCTGACAGTAGAAAACATGTTGATTTAAGAAGCTCTGTTATTGAAAATTGCCATTAACAACAGCAACCCGACAGAGGATTCACTTGCCTTTGTCTGTTAAACCATAACATTTCACAATATCAGACAACCCTCAACAGGAGCTGCCTCATATTTCCCAAGACCATAAAAACCATACTGGGAATCTACTCAGTATTGACATATTCCTTCAAATTAGAACGAGTAATAAGTTTAGTTGTTTTAGTCTCCTGTACTAGAAGAGACTTCCTCTCTAAATTAAAAAATCTGTTTTAGATACTAAGCATTGCAAGACTTTTAACTGTTACCCTTTAAATGATTTTTCAAATATAAATACTATTGTAAACATTATTTTTCATAGCTTACAATAAATATACTGTCTAAATGAAATAGAAAATGGATACTATACTACTCCTTAAAATAGAAACACTTTCTTTAGTGAAGAAGTATCTTTTTGATCAATGTCTTCTGACTTATCTAGACAACAACCTTCAGCAGGACATGAAAAAGCATCATATTTATACTGCATGTATATAGTGAAGAATTACAATGTGAACATGGCTTGACTGTAACACACACCTAGCAATCAGTCCTTGCAAGTCAGCCTAAATGTGTTTCAGTCAAGTCTTTGTGCTTCACCTTATAGTGTCTTTTTTTTCCCTACAAGGTACTATTCTTTTAAATTAATATTTTTTTTAAAAACCCATCAACCAACAAGCAAACCCAAAGGTGTTTCATACAACTTATCAAATGTGTTAGCATGTATTGAAATTTAGCAGCTAAAGGAGTCAGCAAAGGAATTGAAGAGGCAGAGAGCGAGCACCACACAACCTTTCAGATGGGAAAAATAAAAGAGTAAAGTAAAGAGTAAAAGAGAAAATAAAACTCCATGAACCATGAACCATCTGAGCTCCCAGTTAATTCTTTGGAAGATCCTTAGTTCTCCCTGCCTTTTTAAAAAATTTTTTTTTTTTTTCTAAAATAAAAAGCCACCTTCAAAAGCAAAACCTTAGTGTCTCCACCACACCTAATGATGACCCACACAGCAATGCATGTACTTGTCAAGCACTAACACTAGGTCCCACATTACCTGCAGCATGGACTACTAGTCCCAGTGTTGTGGTGATTTTGGAGTTGCCTGATCTTGCAGCTTCTGTATCTGAAACAGTCATGAGAACAGTTAGGATAAAGAGATCAAATGAATAAATTATGCTGGAAAAAAAAATTGTAGGTATCACTGTACATATCTCCCCCAGCTGCTTAGGCAGTTGTATTCCAAACTACCAGCTTCTGTATTTCTGCATTAGATTTACCGTAAAATAGTTTGACATTTAACCTTTCAAATCACCTGAAGTTCTGCCAACAAACAAGTGACAGACTCATAGACAACACTTCGCAATTTGCAGGATCTCTCATAGGCAGAGGCAGATGTTTTTCTTAACCTCCTAAAATGAAATGTTAAAGGTCTGTGCCACCGAGAAAAAGAAAAGCTATTTTTGGATCCCAAGAATCCAGAGCTGCTCCAGAAGTCAGGATGATTTTCCCCCACACAACTCAATGTTTGTAGTTTCCTTCAGGTAACAGTCTGGGTCAGTTTTTATTGCAGTGATTCTCTGGCAGTTCCTAGTAAACAATAAAGTCTACTTGTCCCAGCACCAGTTGCAAAGATTTCCCTTTGACATTATACACCACAAAGGAGAAATGCAGCCAGTGCTGTTTGAGATCCAGTGTTTTGACCAGAACTGTCTGACATTCGCAGGCTACCTCATTAAACAGCACAACAGGGCAATATCAATATCCACCACTACACAATCAGTGATTAAACTGTTACAAAGAACCACTGCAGGGCCCTACACAAGTGTAGAAACATCTTATTATTGAACTGTTTGTTTAACTGCACACAGTTTGAACAGCCATGACTTAATTATCCCAGTGCTCTGTAAGACAACTGTAAGCACACCTACACTGCTTCACTAAGTCTGCAGTGATGCTGAAACAGAAATTCCAGCCCTGTCCTTTCCTCCTGCCTGCCTCCTCACTCCCCAGTCTCTCTTCATTCCCAGGCACACATGTAGTTTCTCTATGAGTTACACCTAAACTAATGCATTCTCTTTGGTCAGCTTGATCTTCTGAATGAAGGGGAGCCTGTGTGAGTAATTAATTGCGTAAGCTGCACTTGTATGACAGCAATGGGATACTCATGTCAAACGGGAGGAGATACAAAAAATCATTTCTTTTACAATTGTTTTGGATGCACCATTACTAAAAACAAAGAATCACATCCAACTTCATACCTTCATCCCGGCCTGCTGAATTTTTCTAGTTCAGACAACAGAACACCTAGTCACTTGGTAGAAAATAAACTACAAGACATTGGTTCAAGAAAGAAGGGTTTTTCTTCAGTTGCTTTAAAAAAACATTATAAAAACACTGCTACATCTCCTGTGACAGGTGCAGGCTAGATAAAACTTTACTTAATATTCTATCTTATAGTGTGTATCTAACACCGATCACAGTCTTCTCCTGGTATTTGCTATGATCAGAGACACAGAAAAGGGTCATAAACTATACAAACCAAGGATTCTTTTAGAAGTTGCTCACCTGCATCTCCCTGACATCCTCACTGCCATTGTTTCTTTAGAACAGCTCTGAAAATCAGCTACCCGTGGCTGTGGCTCCATTTACACTTCTTCAGGAGCACACAGGTGACACAGGCCCTGCACTGGCCTTTTATCTGTCCCACCACAGGAACCCCATACATGTAAGCTGCACTGTGAACTGACAAGAATCCAGCCAAATCATCCCCCCGCCTTTGTGTGTGTTTTGCTTTTCCTTTAAGATCAATTCCTTAATTTTTCAGGGTCAAATTCCAGCATCAGAGGATGTTGTGTGGGAGAAAATGAGCAGCCAAAGGCAATAAAGTGCCTTTCCAAATGACAGAACACCTTTAGTGCACTTCAAGCTACACTCTGAGCATGAAGTCACAGGCAGGAACCAAAGGCAACTGTAGGCATTTTCAGAGTCTTGCAATAAACTGACAAATTTTTAGACAAAGTAGAAAGTACTTTGAAGTAAGTGAGGCTCTAGACTAGTGTGGGAGGCCCAGCTATGCAGTTACAGTAAAGCACCAGAGCTTACATCTAATCATTCCTGCCATCTTACTTAAGACAACTTGTTGTTCTTTGCAATTTTTACCTATATATATGACAATTAAGTAGGAAAAATCAAACGAACATAAGACTAACCTGAATTTTTTGGAAAGCAAAAGAAAGAAATCACCTATGGGTGACACTGTAAAACAGACAATAACTCAAATGTCAAGTCACCCTTCATCCCCACACCACAAGTGCTCATGCAGTTATTCCATGTTACTGAGGCAAGCTCTCAAATTATGGTGAGTTTTGAGATAGATTTCCAGCATAAACATTTCACAAGGACCTTGGTTTATGTTTTTGAAGCACCTACTGAAACTCTGGACATGACTGGGCAAATTAAATCCTGGTAGCATTCAAAAAAAAAATTGCAACTTGTTAATTAAGACTAATTAGACTAATTAGCAAGTCTAATTGAAGTGAATCTTCACTTACCATCTGTAGGGTGCACATGAGAGCTGCCTATCTGATCCACCAACAGCATGAAGACAAAGCCGAGGACAAGGGACACACCAATGTAGGCATGCAACCTGGAATGGTCGTGGCCGTGCTCATGTACAGCTGGGATTTTCGCCACCTTCTCAGACTCTATCACGTGCTGCATCTCGCTCGCTGGGTGATGCTTTCCTATGAAAGGCAAGCAAACAGATTAGGAGACCAGACGTGACATAATCACTTCTTTCCTCCTCTGCCTAAAGCCTTCCTCACACTTTCCTGGACAATACACAGAAGTCCTTGTTTAAGGTCTTTCTTAGACAATGTTCTTAGCAAAGCCTGGTTGGTTTCTCTTCATACATCTTCAGCATGGAAAAGCAAAGAAAGCATTAATACGTTACAAGCCAGGATGCATTTTAAATACAAATTAATTCACAAAAATTGCTGTATAACTCCTTTTTCAACTGAAGTTGCCAGTTTTGTCAATATTCAGAGATACTGTCAAGCAGTTACTTCATTATCTTCATTTAAGTGAGAACATACAGGATGAGGAGACAAAACAGGTTCCATCCATTAAAAGATTTAATACCATCTTTAAGAAGACGAACTGATGCTGAGATTTAAACAAGCTAGTATTGATAGACTCCATTGATATGGACTACAACAATAGTTAAGTCAAGCACACTGACCTACAAATGGCAGTACCATCCCAGAAACCCAAAGTCCAAGCCCTGGGGATGAATGATGTGTGGTTGCTTCCTTTCCCTACAAAAGCTATTAAAGCTTCTCCATGTTTTTTTCATTTTCAGAAAGGTCTTTTGGATGGCAACTACTCTTCAGAAGCTTTAAAAACTCATACCAAGAACTTGACTTACTCTAGCAAGTCATCGTCTTGCTGGAATATTCATACATCTTCTTGGATAAGACAACTGTCTGTTCATCCCACTGTCCAAAACGTCACAATGCCATTACTACAGTCAAAACACATCGGAATAAGCTTGGTAGCAAAGACTTCAAATGTACCTTTGCTTAACAAGATTGATCAATAAAATTATTTTGGACCACACAAGATTTTTGCCATCTATATTATGAAGTTGACTTTGCTTCAGATCATTTCAAACCATAAAACTGCATAACTCAGGGCAATCTTTCTGACAGTGGTTATACAGTTTCATCAGTTAAAACTAAGGACTGAAGTCAGCAAAGGAATTTTATTTGTTGGTAGTAGCCAAACCGAGGTTTCACTACACACATACACAGGTTTATGATCAAATAATCCAAGTCATGATACGCTGTTTGCTCCCAGCCTACAAGGTCGAAAATTAGAGGCTATTTATTCCATGGACTGTGGGTAAATACAGAAGTAATAGTAAATCACTTCCATATCAATGAAAAACACTCAAATGCTTGATGGCAAGCAACCAGTCAGAGTTACGCTACACCTGAAAGAGGGAAAACAGATCTTTCTTTGTTTTTCCAATTATATGAATATACCTCAATGTTTCCCTTAGTTGCACCTTTCTAGGTTTAATTACATAAATAGGTGAACTTCAAAAAAAAGAATAGAGAAACCTGTTTTCATAGTCTTAAGTTTAAATTTGAATACCCTACTTTTCTAAGGAAAATATTAGAAATATTTTTTGTAGTTAAATCTGTGATACCCATTAATTCTGCCCCTTTGCAATATAAAAAAAAAAATTCAGATAGACTGTTGTTAGACACAATACTGTGAGTTAGGTATCGAGTCTGAAGCCATTCACAGACAAATTCCTTTTACCTAGGTAAATACTTCTGCTATTACTACTGCAGTACTGAGAAGTGTCTTTTTTTGCCATATACTAAACAAAGTTATGGCAAATACAGCTCTATGCAGCAAGCTGTAGATGTCATACATGAACAGTATGTCCCATTTAGTGAAAAAGTATTAAAACCCACAAATGTTCGCAGCAATTGTATTCATTGCTAGCTGTACCATTACAAGAGAAAATCAGGCTACTCAGAATTAAAACTGAATGGAGAGCAAACCCACAACTACAGCTCATTAGAGACATCTGACACCAGACTGCACAAATTATAGTACAGTATAAAAGCATAATCAGAGCTTCTTTCACTTCTTGATAAAAGATGATTTTATGTATTATCTTCTATTTATTCTAAATCTAAGCAGAACAACATAAATTTAGGGGAAGCTAAAACAGTATATATTAAAGCATATTACTAAAATGAAATTTAAAAGTTTAGAAACACAAAACCCAGTACTACAAGAAAAGCAAAGGACTGCAGTTACCTCTCAATCCCAGATTAGCAGTAACAGTACACCAGATGCTTGCAAGGCTCTCTACAGCCTCAACTTTGCAGTGCTTTCCCCTGCAATCAGTAAGTCATTGCCGTTTACCTTCGAGCTTTTGATTCAGAGCGTACTAGAAAAATCTCATACACGCAATGGTCATCTAATAGCACAAGTCTCCAAGCAAAAGCAAAATTTAAAGTGCACTCCTAAGAGAGGTGATGAGCCCTGGCCATTTAAAACAACGTCACAACCTCAAATCGAGCTCTATTAAGGCTTTTGGCTTTAGGACACACTCCACACAAACATCCCTGCAAGACACAATCTCTGCTCGCTTTGAGCTCTTCATTAGAGATAATGAGGTGGTGAAGACATTGACAGCAGACTAAAACTGGATGCTTGAACACAGAGATGTGCAATGTGCACCACCACCCAAGAAGAAATGTCTGCTATTCTGTGAATTAGCCCTATGTAACCATAATTTTCAGCGAAGTATATTAATTCCAAGATGTTTTCCAGCTTCAGGGGAAATTCTTACTAGGGCAGGGACATAGATTTGTTAAACACCTCCTGCAATTGCTTTAATGAGAAGCAGTCTAAACTACAAAAAGAAACAGCAAATACTCCATAATTTCATTCGCTGCCAAAGGCGTCCTTACACCTCCTTTGAAGTTCCAGTGGAAGTTAAACTCTCCCCAGAGTGAGAAACACTACACGTGACCCGTCATAAAAGGCTGTTATTCCATGAACAGTACAGTATCCAGACCCACAAGTGACTGGATAACTCAGCAAGAGTCATCAATCTGCAGTCTGATGATATCCCTCAACATGCAATATCATGCCTACAGTAGTTTTGCATTTCTATGCCTGCTTTGTGTCACGCTGCTGTGAAGCTCTTTCACCAATCTCATCTTAAAAACCCAAAAAAGAAGCCTCAGTATATCGTAACACCATGACCTAAGCTATCCTGAATGAGGCCATCTGGGTTTGGTTCTTACCCTCCAAAATGTCTTCATAAAGTGCATGTACTCCTTCTGGCACAATGACAGCCAAGGCAGTTCCACACAGTAGCCCAGCACCCAGAACAGTCACCAGCTTCAATCTCTCCTGCAAGCAAGTACAAAACAAGTATCATCTTTAAGAATGAAAATGCTTTCTTTACTCTCCCTTATCAACAGAGGTTGGGGAAGGGGGTTACTTATTACATAAATATTGAGAATTTGCAATTAAACCTTAACAACAATACATAAACTTAATGTTTAAAAGTATAGTAAAGAATAATAGCTTTATTCATATTTTTGGAAGAATTTCTATAACAACAAAAAAACCCCACACATAATTTATCAGTACTTGCTACTATTACTCAGTAATAGATAACTTAGAAGAATTATCTTCCTAGTTATATTCTAGTTTGGGGCAAAAAGCTTAGAGATATCTTCCTCCCAAACTAACCACATTCTGTTTCACCAATAAATTCACCAATTCATTTCCCTGTCACTACATTGACAGGCTAAAGTCAAAGCCACATACTAAAATCCAATTACATAAACATATAATAGGGTCTAAAATACGACAGTTTGCAGAGGCCATTACTCAATTTCTCTAAGAACCCTTCTCTCATATAACATGTAGCAACCATGGGAGTTTAGATCCTCCTAACAACTGTGTAACACACATTTTGTGGCAGAACCATCATCATTTTCTATGCTCAATGAGAAGTCTGAGTCCTGCCAAAATACTAATGTTAACTACTGAGGACCTGGAGACAGAGGTCAGAGTTTGATTAACAGGAAGCCACTTGTTGCATATCATTATTATGCCATCCATTCTCCTTCATGCACCACAACAACACAAATCATTCAGTCTCACCAAAATGTGCAACACTTGCACAGAAGAAGCAGGAGGCACTAGGGGGATGCACAATCAGCTTCCTGAAAGCAAGCCAAATGTGACCATAAGGGAACAACTGCAGCATTACTGGGGAAAACTCAACTCCTAATATGCAAGAGATGAAAACAAGTGTAAAGTTCCCACAAACATGCACTGTAAACTAGCGTATATAATTATACTTGGTAAATTGTCATACAGTGGTAATCTACATGAGAAGATAAATTTTCAACATCTGCTGTTCATAAAGTAATTTTGCAAAAATATAGTATCTTATAAGGAAAAAAACATTATTTTTATCTGCAACACTATTATATATTTTGCATACGTACATAAACACAGGGAAAAGTGTCAGAAGTAACACTGATTTATTACAACTGCAAATACAGAGTATAGCTTGCTTTCACTTGGGCACCTATGAATTTTAAAGATGCATGAAAATAATACACACTAACAAGTTATCATTTCAAGATAAGTCTCCATCTCCTTTTCAGTACAAAACAGTTAGGTGTGGTGACCACAGAAATTTAATAAGAACAGCCTACATAGATAAGCAAAAGTAATATAGTTTTATCCAAGAAATAAAACCATTTCTGTTAAATACATTTGCATTGTTGTAAAAAACAAGAGCAACACAGTAAGCAGTGATAAAACTCCGTGGGAAAAATCTCAAATTCCTCAAATTAGCAAACTGTCCCACTGCTCAATACATTTTAAAGTCTGTATGGCATTGAAACTCTTACTTGGACCTATCAAAAACTCACACCTGCTTTCAGCAGGAAGTGGCCCCAGTTCTTGCCTCTGTTACACCACCAAAACATGCAAACTGATACAACTTCTTTTTTTTTTTTTTTAATTTTTTTTGCATTTAGACTGCAGTTTAAGAGGTAGCCTCAGAACTGGTACAGTGCTGTTTCCAGCCCTAAATTAGACCAGCAGATTCCTGCAAATTAGGATTAAGGCAAAAGGGTGCCTCTGCACACAGAACTAGGGCAAAGCTCTGTTCAGTTTGTACCTTTTAACACCCATGTTTACTCATACCTGGCCTTTCCAGAGTTTTATACTTTCAACAATATCCTAATCTAATTGAAACAATACAACACAGCATGAGATCAGAACAAAAGTAATAAGTTCCATGGCAAAAAAATAATCTGAAGGAATGTATTAACACTAATGAATAATTTTATTGTTCTCTAGCATCTGGGGTTTATTATGCACAGCACTCACTTTTGTTTTTAACTCGATCATTACAAATGGCCAGTGGGAAGAGGCATTTTTACTCACGTTGGCAATCTGCAAAACTTTCTGCAAACTATAGAACGGACCATCCTAACAGGCATTTCAGTTTGAAATCATCTTTGTTGCAGAATCCTAAGCAATAATTTAAAACAAAACAATTACAGCTTCTAATTCGGCACTTCCAGGATTAGCTAGGATTGGTACATCACATGCAGAGATATTTTGCTCTTTTAAACCAGCACTGCATGCAAACCATTAAAATATCTAAGATTTAAAGCAAGTGTAAAACCGAGTCAAGGATTTCTGAGAGCTTAAGACAACACAATAAACTTGAGTGCACATTTGTGTAGTGATGGTAAAATACCACACACACAAAAGTCTAATAAGTACATGATTACTGTTTAGGCAGTTTTGGATCTGCAACAGAACTGTATTACTGCAGCTGCTGGAAGCCTTGAAAAGGTTTAGGAGACCACCGATTCAACTACACAAAGAAAACACAGAAACAGATCAAGAAACTCACCTTCAAACGACACTGAACATAAGTTAAGAGTTAACAGGTGACTATCAAGCACACACATGACAAAATGCAAAATTTAAAAAGAGACAATATTAGCACACAAGGCAGTGCTCTCAGCAAATTTGCAAGAAAACCCTCCATGGGCTTCAGGGCAGAAGCGAGTTTTGCAGAGCGAGACAGTGGAAGCAACAACACTGAAGACACATAAGGGAAGGTCCACCAAAGCATCAGATGAAGCACCAGCAAAACAGAACTCTGCTGATGTTCACGTGAAGACGCCCAAATACCCTGTTAGGTTTCAATTCATTTAGCTGAGTTGTACTTTTCCTAAAATGAACAGCCTTTCCTTCCACGCTGCTCAGGGTCTACTGCTCTCTAAGCCTCCTGATAACAACGGGACCAAAGGACAGGTGCAAGCAGCCCTCTGACTTGATGGAAGACAAAGGCACATTTCTCCTCCAGCACCTTGCTTCCCAAAAGTAGCACTACTTCCAAGAGAAATGGGAACCCCTCATAAGAGTGCTCTTACTACTTCAGAACAACTAAAGTCTCACTACACCATACCTCGATACAAAACCATCATTTATAAAGAGAAAAGCCCCTCGGGTATCAGAGGATATTAGAAAACTTACAAAAACTGTGCCAACTGTCATCACCCCAACAACCATTTCTTAGAAGCACCCAATCAGGTTTCATGAGGAATTCCCATACTGTGTGGAAACTTACCCAATCTATGAAAGTCTCCCTGTCCTTTAACAGCACCTTATTTGTCCAAGATATTTTCCCAAAAGAATGCCTTGAGTTACACGGGGCAGTAACTTGAAGTTCTACAGTAATCAAAAACCTAAGGTTTAATTTTCAACAGTGCAAACTGTGGAAAAAAAATGTGAATCAAAGTTTTTTGAGAATATTCTTGGAATTGTTTTTAAAAGCCCTAATTTGAGTATCCTACAGGCATATAATAAGAGATAATCTCTGACTTCAGCAATTTCTTACACAAGCTTCTAAGAATAGCCATACTTATTCATGTCCTTATACTACATGCTGAGACTTCGCTTCACCTGCAGCAGAGACTCGACTCAAGTCTGGCAAGTTTAAATGGCTTCTATACACACTGTGAAACAAGCATAATTTCACACAGTTTTGAATGAAAATTAATATTGCATTCTTAACTTTCAAAGTTACAGCTTCATCCTCAACAACGTTGCTGCATTGCAAGGGGACAGCACCAACTCCTACTGGGACATCTGTTCGGTTTCTCCTTTAGCAACCAGCGAGCAGCTTGGCGGAGCTGTCTTACCTCGGAAAAATTAACTGCCAAGGGTATAATTCCTGCCACATAGCAGGCGACCAGCATGGCCAGAGACAGCAGGCAGATGGAGGGGAAGTCATCCATTTCGCCGCTTTCTGTCCGGTCCCTTGAAGCGAAATCCAACAGCAACTTTTCCACCTCGCCCCGCCGCACGCCTTAACCCGTGCAGACACCGAGCTCCCAGGAGAGGCTTTCAGCCATGTCTCTCTCGCCGGGCGGCAGCGGCCGGCTCGGCCCCCAGCCGGGGCTGCACGGCCAGCCCGGGCGCGGCCGGGGCTGCACGAGAGCTCGGCCACCGGCAGGCGGGCCCGGCCCTCAC
>VZTG01001220.1:261-13570 GCA_013397845.1 Melanocharis versteri
ACTCGGGCTCTCCTCGCAATTCCAAGCACCTCCCACAAACTGACACCAAGAACCCGAGAGGCCGAGCTTGCTTTCACAGAAAAAAGGGCTGGGGTTCACGCCCAGAGCCCTGTGGCTGGAAGCCGGCTGCTGGCCCCAAAAATTCCGAATGTCGCAGGATTCCTCCTGGACCCAAGTTGGCCCCACCTGGAACTCGGGCTCCCTTTGCAATTCCAAGTGCCTCCCGCAATCTGACGCCAAGAATCTGGGGGGCCGAGATTGCTTTCACAGGGAAAATGTTTGGCATTTTGGCCCAGTGGCCTGTGGCCAGTAGCCGGACTTGAAAATTCGAACTGCGCAGGATTCCTCCCAGACTCAATCTGGCCCCACCTGGGACTCGGGCTGCCCTCGCAGTGCCAAGCACCTCCCGCAAACTGACATGAAGAAGCTGGGGGGCTGAGCTTGCTTTCACAGGGAAAAGGTTTGGCATTTTTGCACTGTGCCCCGTGTCTGGAAGTCGGCTACCAGAACGAAAAACTCCGAACGGCACAGGATTCCTCCTGGACCCAAGCTGGCCCCACCTGGGACTCGGGTAGTCCTCGCTGTGCCAATCTTTTCCTGTAAACTGACAGCAAGAACTTGGGGGGCTGAGCTCTCTTTCACAGGGAAAAGCGTCGGCGTTCATGCCCAGCACCCCATGGCTGGAAGCCGGCTGCCGGACTGCAAAATTTCGAACGGCGCAGGATTCCTCCCAGACCCAAGCTGGCCCTACCTGGGACTCTGGCTGCCCTCACAGTGCCAAGCCCCTCGTGCAAACTGACACCAAAACCAGGGTGGCTGAGCTTGCTTTCACAGGGAAAAGGTTCTGGCATTCGTGCCCAGAGCCCCGTGGCTGGAAGCCGGCTGCCGGACTCTAAA
Organism: Melanocharis versteri; assembly: GCA_013397845.1. Taxonomy (NCBI): domain Eukaryota; kingdom Metazoa; phylum Chordata; class Aves; order Passeriformes; family Melanocharitidae; genus Melanocharis; species Melanocharis versteri. The sequence continues at coordinate 1,159 of VZTG01001220.1, forward strand.
ATTCCAAACGCCGCAGGATTCCCCTCAGACCCAAGCTGGACCTGGGATGGGGTTTCTTGGGGGATCCTTGGGGTGCTGGGTCGGTGGGAGCTCAGTTGTGCCCAAAAATGGGGCCCCCAGGTATTGGAGATCTCAGGTGTGACCATGATGTGGGGTGGCACTGGCCCGACGCTGGACCGCCACCAAAGGCACTCTGTCCCTATCCTCCGGCAGCTCCACAGTGAGAGTGAAAATTGAAGCAAGGGTTTCTGGGTTGAGATAAGGACCAGGAGAGGTCTCTTATCAAACACCATCACAGGTACAACAGGGTCCTTTTTGAGATATTGATTGAATTGATTACACTGACAAAATCTGTGCAGGAGAATGAGAAGTAAAAGAAGACCCTTCAAAACATCTTCCCCCCTATGGCACAGGGAGACAGGGAATGGGAGTTCTGGTCAGTTCATCCCCTGTGACTTCTCCTGCTGCTCAGGGAGAGAAAGATTGAAAAACTGCTGCTACAGCTTCTCTAAGCCAGGGGAGGGAAAAGCTTTTTGTCTGGGTCGACAAAACCAAGGTAGCTAAGCAAAAACAAACCACACAGTGTCACAGAACACCTGGGCTGTGCGGTTTTGAAAATGTCTGACAAAAAGCCTAAAGCTCCCTCCCTTCCCAGCCCTGCACACACCTGGTCCCAGGCCTTAAAGATACAGCAACCATTTCATAAAGCAGAAGATCATGGAATAGACTACTATCATAAATCACTCCAAGACAGGGGGTGACTACGCCACAGGGTCAGTCCTTCAAGGACAGGCTGCTCCAACATGACAGCAGAGCCCCTCTCTCCCTGGGTCTCCCATGCGGTCAGTGCCTCCTCTCAGGCATGCCCCTGCTCCAGCTGGGGCTCCTCCAGCAGCTACAGGTGGATCTCTGCATCCCTGTGGATCTCCACAGGCTGCAGGTGGATCTCTGCATCCCTGTAGATCTCCAGGGGCTGTGGGTGGATCTCTGCATTTCCATGAATCGCTGCATCCCCATGGATCTCTGCATCTAGCACCTCTGTCTTTGGAGCCACCAGGTATTGGCTCTACTGGACATGAAGGAGGCTTCTGGCAGCTTCCCACAAAAGCCACCCCTGCAGCCCCCGCCACTACCAAAACCAGGCCATGCAAACCCAGTAATGGCCAAAAAAATGGGCTCCCAGATACCCAGGAGATGAGGTGCACCCAAAAATGAGGATCAAGATGTCCAGGAGCTCAGTTACACCATAAAATTGGGTGCCAGATACCTTAGAGCTCAAGTGCAGCCCAGAATGGGGATCAAGATGTCCAGAAGCTCAGGTGTGCTCAAAAAATGGGGACCGAGATGTCCAGGGGCTCAGGTGTGCCACAATATAAGGCCCCAGGTGAAGGTGTTCTCTGTTTGGCTGAGCGCTGCCTGAGGGCTGGGACTGCAGCAAGGGCGGACACCTTCCTCCTACAGGGATGTCCTGCAAATGGGGGAACCCCACAAGCCCATTGGAATTCCTGGGGTTGGGCTGGCCCTGCCTGGATGCTGGGAGCCACCAAAACTGCTCTGCCCCTGCCCTCTGCAACTGCAGAGGAAATACAAGGAAAGGCCCAGGAGTTGAGAGAAGGACTGGGAAAGATCCCGCCCTGAGCACCGGCACGGGCACAACAGACCCAGCCTGGGCACAGGTAGTGAATTTACTACCAACCAAATCACAGCAGGAGAAGCAAAACAAATCTCTCAAAGACCTTCTCCCACTCAATGTGGTCACCAGGTCTCTACCCAATGTGGATCACTGTGGATCATACAACATGGATCCTCCCATGGCAGATGAAGTGGGAGCAGTGTGCAAAGCTTTTCCTGCATTTGGAGCACTCACAGGGCTTCCCTTACTGGTGGCTCCGTTGGTGTTTCAGCAAGGATGACCTCCAGGAGAAGCTCTTCCTACACTTGGGACACTTGTGGGGCCTCTCCCCGGTGTGGATGTGCCGGTGGGTGACGAGGTTGAGGTTGCGGTTGAAGTGCTTCCCACAGTGGGGGCAGCAGAAGGGCCTCTCCCCCGTGTGTGTTTGCTGATGTTGGAGAAGTTCTGTGGTTGTCCGAAACCTCTTCCCACACTCGGGATACTCATGGGGCCATTCCCCGGTGTGGATGCACCAGTGACAAGCTGGAAACTCCACTTGAATGTCTTTCCACATTCAGAGCACTCACCGGGCCATTCCCCAGTGTGGATCTGACGGTGTTTGATGAGGTTGGATCTCCAGCTGAAGCTGTTCCCACATTCAGAGCACTCAAAGGGCCCATCCCTGGAGTGGATCACCTGGTGCTTTATGAGGTTGGGCCTGTTGCTGAATCTGTTCCCACATTCCAAGCAACTCGTAGGGCCGTTCCCCAGTGTGGATGCACTTGTGGGTGATGAGCTGGGAGCTCCGGCTGAAGCTCTTCCTGCACTCCAGGCACTCATAGGGACATTCTCTGGTGTGGATCTGCTGGTGTTCCATCAGGTGGGAGCTCTGTCTGAAGTTCTTCCCACATTCCAAGCACTTGTATGGCCATTCCCCGTTGTGAATCTTCTGGTGGTTGATCAGGTTGGAGTTCAGCTGAAGCTTTTCCCACCTTCCCCACATTCGTAGGGCCATTCTCCAGTGTGGATGTTCTGGTGTTCCATCAGCAGGGTGCTCGTGCTGAAGGTCTTCCCACATTCCAAGCACTTGTAGCACTTCTTCCTGGTATGAGGCTTCTCCACCAGCTCCGAGCTCCAGCTGGATCTTTGGCGCCGTCCTGGCACAGGGTGGGTCTTTCCTCCTCGCAGCTCCCTGGGCTGGGTTTGCAGCCCCTCCTCCTGTGGGATCTCCGGGGCTTCTCCTTCTCCTGGTTGGATTACTGCACCATGGAGCTGCTCAAAACGGCCTCTTCCATGAGGTTCTGCCACGGGGATTTTCCCTCCCTGGTCTCCGTCCTCAGCTCAGTGCCTGGGGAAGGAAGGACAAAGATAGGAATGGATTTGCCTCCATGCCAGAGGGAAGGGGAAGGAGATCCCCCCAGTCCGTCCCCGGCAGGACGGCGTCGGCAGTGGGGTTGTCCTGCAGCCGGGGGCGGTGCTGGGCTGGGAGATGGAGCAGGAGAGAGGGGGAAAGGGGCAGTGACTTCCTCCTCACATGCCTGGGTGTCCCAGGGCATCTTCCTCCTCCTCACAGCCTCCTCCTCCATCCCGCCAAGGCTGGGGAAGAGCAAGATATGAGTGCTTTGGCTTGGGGGTTCTTCCCACCCAAGTCCATCTCAGGACGTCACCTGGCATCTTGTGTCTATAAAAACCTCCAGACCACCAAGATTCAGCCCAAAAAAAACCTCCTAGGAGTTCCTCCTCTCTGGTCTCTCCATGCTGGTGCTTTGGGCGTCTCCCTTTCCTGGGCTGATGGGAGTCCCATGTCTGCTGGGGTCCCCCATCTCTGAGGTCCTGCTTTGGGATAATGTGGGGTTTTGGGGGTTCCAGGGGCCCCTACTCCCTGGACTCTCTGCTCCAGGGTACCAGAGATCTCAGGGGTCCCCCCTCTCAAAGTTCCCCCCCATCTTCAGGCTGCTAGGGGTCCCCCAGCTCTGTTATCGCCCCTCTCCACTCTCTCCACTCCAGGGGTCCTGGGGTCCCTTCTCCACTGCTCTCCCAGGTGGTCTCCAAGACCAATGTCCCTCCTTGCCACGGCACCAGGCGATCACCCCATGGATCCCCCAGGATCCCCCAAAGGGATATCTGAGGCTCAGCTTTGGGGCCCTGCAAGATCCAAACTCCTCTGCCTTCCCAAAAAAGAAATATCCCAGATACCCATAAAGATATTTGGGGCTTGATTCCAGAGTCTGCAAGCTGCAAACACTTACCAAAAAAAAAACCCTTTCGGGGACCCCCTGATATATATAGGGTGAGCTGCCCCTCCCTCGTCACCTGCAGGATGCGGGTGGGACAATGCTCCCAGGGCCGCTCCTGCTGCAGACAGAGCGGCTGGCAAACCTCATGCTTCTCATTCTGCTCCTTCTCCTGCTCTTCCTCTTCCTGTCCCTCCTTTTCTGCTCCTCCTTCTCCTCCCCTCTCCCTCCTCTTCCTCCCACTCCTCCTCTGTGCCCACCCCAGACCCCCTTTCCTACTCCCCTCTGCCCCATGGACATCACAGCACTGGCCATTGGGTGGGAGAACCCCCCCATGGGCCCCCCAGGGATGGACAGGTGGTTGGGGACCCCCCCAGTGCAGATCCATCCCTGCCCAGAGCCCCAGGGAATCGCTTCAGGGATCAAGTGATGAGGACACAAAGGGGCCCCCACAGTATCCCCTTTCCTGCTGTCCCCCTCTCCCACCGCTTTTCCATTGTCCTCCCAAAGCCCGGCTCCCTCCAGCGCAGTTTGGGGGTGACCCACCCCCCTCTCTCGCTCAGTTTCAGGGTCCTAAATGCTCTTATATGGCTTCTCCCTCACTTTCCCGTTGTGCTGATAGAAGTAAGATGAATGCGTCTTTAAAAATGGATGGTATGAATCTGCTTGCAGATAGGGTCAGAGACTTCTAGATAAGAAAGTAATGAAAAAACCCATCGATTTCAGAAAATGTTCCTAATTGACAGAGACTGCTGCTCAGCCAAGGTCCTGCCAAATTCCTAAACCTCGTAAAAAAGAACAAAGACTTAATAGAGCTATGTTATACAAAAGTGGGGTGCATATTAAGGGGGACATACAGTAGGCAGATCGGGACGTCTGTACCTTCCAAGTACCTCAGACAATGGCGAAAGGGAGAGGGTGATGCAGCCAGAAAAATTAGGATAAAAAGGAGGATGCATCGTCCAGCAATTGGAGAGACCCCATGGGAAATGCCCCATGGCCTGTCCCTTTGTTCATGAATAAAATTACTTCCACAGGATTCCTCTGTCTCCTTTGTGGACAGAAACCTCTGGCAACATCAATTTTTCCACACAATTTGGGTCTCGTTCAGAATTCCTTCCACTCTCCGGGGCTGGTGGATGGCAAGTGGAGCTGAAGGCACCTCACCCAGTTTGGGTCATCAGCTCCCTTCAGTGGTGGCCAGCATGGGGCAGTTGATTGGGTACCCAAGAGTGACCAGGAGACAGACGAGTCATGGACCAGGGGTGTCCGTGAAGAGTCCACTGGGGGAGACCACTGAAAATCTCACTGGTGAGTACAGTGGGAACTTTGGGGAGTAAACATGGCGGGGCAGCCATGGAGGGTAGCAAAGGGGAAGCCAGGAAGTAGTCTGGCAAAAGGGAGGACGATCCCTAAATATCTCCAAAGGGTCCCTTGGAGAGAATGTCGAGGAAGTCTGCACATTCTCCCGGAGGTAATTAAAGACATAGACACCCAGGTGGGGCAATAAGGGGAGTCGAGAAAGGGTCTCAGTAACGGGATGGATGGTGTTGATATCCTGGGAAAGGACTGATTGAAGGGGAGTGTGGAGGAATATGGTTAAGGCAAGTAGCTGCAGGAGGAATCTATGTGGTAAGAAAAAGGAAGATGGAAAAGCGGAGAAAGAGAAAACTAGTGAGGACTGGAATGTTTTTCAGCTCTTTTCCTCTGTCTTATCCTCAAAATTTGCTGGCTGATCCAGGGCCAGCTACAGGTCCTTTGTATTGCTGGCTTCCAGGACAGCGAAAACAAGGAGGTCAGGATTTAAGGGGGTTTCTCTGTGGTGGGGAGTGGCAGGACCAGGTGGAGAGTGCGGGACCAGGAGCACGGGCTGGGGTCCTGTGGGGAGCTGCCTGTGGGGCAGCCAGGGCTCAGTGCCGGGCGCTGCCTGACCCCACCACCCCCGGGCAGGGCCAGCAGTGGCCCCCGGCCCCCAGGAGGCTGCGGGACGCCCCGGCCGCTGCCCGGCCCCGGGGAGCTGCCGGCCCTGCCCGCCGGGGGGGCCGCCTTTGGACACTGCGGCAGGACAGGGACCGGCTCTGGTATATGGGGTATGGAAGGGAGGATGAGCACAAGGAGGAGGAGGAAGGGATATCTGGGGATTGGAGATTATACATTGAAGGATCAGGATTTTCTTTTAGGGATTTTGTTTGAGTCATTGGAGAAATTATTGATTTTGCAGAAAGCTCAGCAGCTGCTGGAGGATGAGCACCCACAGGCAGTGAGGGGGGCTGGAGGAGGGGCAGAATAAGCCCCTGGAGAAGTTGGTCAGAAAGGCACAGGTTAATGTAAGAAGGCATGAGGAAAAGATGAAGGCAAAGGCGATAGCAGAGTTTCTGCAGCCCCTGAGGGATGATCTGCAGGGCCCAAGGAGCCCCCCAGGACTGAGGGGATGGCACTGGCCACAAGGATGTGGCCGAGGCATTGCCCTCCTCGGCAGGGGAGAGCCAACCCAAACAGCCCCTGGGAAGGAATCAGGGTTCCATCTGCAGGGCAGAAGGACACTGGAAGGAGAAGTGTCTGAAAAGACAGGAGGACCTTCAGGAGGAGGAAGTCCCCCGGTTGATGGAGATGGATTGTTAGGGGTGTCAGAGCTCCCCTTAGACCAGGGACCCACTGCACTGGAGCCCTTGATGACATTCAGGGTGAGGCTGGATTGAGAGGAGGTGTTTTCTGATAGACACAGGGCCTCTCGATCCACTTTGAATCTTAGACCTAAGGGGGAAAAATTATCAAGTTCTTTAATTATTCAGGGGATAAGTGTGGAAAATGAGCAGGTATGTTTTAGTCAACCATTGTTAGTAGATGTGGGGAATAGGTTTGAACTGCAGGAATTTCTGTTCATTCTTAATTGTGATTGTAATTTACTGGGAAGGGACTTGGTGGCTAAATTGGGAATGAAAATTAATATTGTAAAAGGTGATACAGAAGCTAATGCTCTTGTAACTTTGTGTAAAATGTCTGAGAAGGCCTATGTTGAAGGGAACCCAGAAGTGTGGGCAGCTCCAGGGAAATCTGGAAAATTAGATATGGAGCCTCTCCAAATTACTTCAAAGCAACCAGGACAAGTGGTGTCTTAAAAGCAACACCCTAGTCCAAGTGAAGAAAGTAAGGGGTTACAGCCTATTATTGAGTCCCTGTTAAAGGCAGGGCTTTTGGAGCCATGGATCCCTCCCCAGGAGGAATCCTGGGAGGTTGCCAGGCAGGGACTGGCCTCTAACATGACCTACCTGGGAGGCATCTGAGGCTGCTGCCCACAGCTTCAGCTGCCTCCTAAGGAACAACACTCCTCGAGATTCCTTAGGAGAATCCTAGGGAGCTTCCAGGAATGGGCCTGCCTTCAATATGGACCAAACACCTTTTCTAGTAACTTTTGAGAAGTCTGTAGCTGCTAGTTGGGATTTCAGGTCCTGAATCTGGAGATCGAAGCTGCAGAAAATGTTTGAGAAGGGTCTCAGATGGATCTCAGAGGATGCATTTTCCTTCAAAGGAGAAAAATCATCTTGGGTACCTTCCTGGTAGAAGTTTGATGCTGCTTGGCATATCAAGGGCCTAAAAAAGAGATGTAAAGACCCTGGGGGATGCCCAGAAAAATCTCAAGTGGATCCTGGAATAGACAGATACTTCTAAGAGATGTTTTTTATTTTGGGAAGCTTCCCTGGAGGAGTCTGAGGCTGTTCCCTGGGATCTCAGTTTCACAAGAGAGATGTGAAAAGACTCTGGAAAATGCCTGGGACTGGTCTCAGGTGCATCCAGGAGGATACAGTTTCCTTCAAAAGTGAAAAATCATTGCAGCAGCTTCTCTGGAGCAGTCTGAGGCTGCTACCTGGGATTTCAGGTCTCCAAGTCAAGATCAAGACTCCAGGCAAGTCAAGATCAAGGCTCCAGGCAATGCTTGAGAAGTGTCTCAGATGTATCCCACAGGCTATACTTTTCTTTCAAAAGAGAAAAGTCACCTCAGGTACCTGCTTTGGAGTATCCTGGGGCTGCTTCCAGGAATCTCAGCTCCTCCAAGGAGATGCGAAAAAACTCCAGGAGATGCCTGGGAGAAGCCATAAGGTTTTTCTCTGCACTGCTCATCAGGTAAAAAACAGAATTTCCTTCAAAGAAAATACCCACCTTCTATCAGGTAACTTGTCCAATGTCTTCAGTCACTGCAGAGAAAGAGGTTTCTGATATGACTGATGAATAATTTTCAGGTTATGAAAACCCTTCTTAAAAATCAAGTGGTACTAATTTCACTTTTCTCCCCACTTTTCTCTCAAAAAACCAAGATCACACTATGCAGTCCAGACTCAGTTATCGGTAGTTATCAAATATCCCTGTCCCAAAATCCCACTGGGCAGAAAACAAGTTTAAGCTCCTGTGTTCACACTTATTTCCACCTCAGTTGCGCAAGTCAAGTCGAGAAGATGAGAGGAAGAGGCCATGAGCCACTTGAGACGCCACACAGGTTCAGATAACACATTTAAATTGTACTGTGTCCCACTGCCGACTCATCTGGGTGGCATCAAGGCTGAGGGAAGTAATTCCTGGCCAGTTTGAAGCACACACACTCTCAATGATAACAAATATGAGGAGCCAATACTTCTCAAAGTAACTTTAAATCAACAGCCAAAATTTCCAGTATCAGTAATAGGAGATGCTGCTCTTGTCTTCATCTTATTTCTTTGGAGATAGCCCTGAAGTTTCCCAGAACCAGCACCCTCAGGCCACCAAACAGCTTCAGCTGCATCATTGGTGGAGGAATTTGTTAGAACTTTGCAGCCATTCAACCCCTGAATCACCACCACAAATCAACGGGTTTCCTTTGCTAATTTACAGGATTTCTGGTAGGGATGGAAGATTAAATTAAGCAGTTCCAAGCCTATTTTTACTGCTTTCAACTAAAGTCTAAATGACACCTCCGTGGCAGTTCTGCTCTCTTTTTAACTAGTTCCTCCACTGTATCCTAATATCTGTAATGAGTAAAGGCTTGAGATACCTACTAAAATAGATCACAAGGATACATTTAAGCCTTACACTAAAGGCCCACTAGAGATTATTTGGAGGCAAAACATTGCATCAGCACCAAACTTCCACTAAAGAAATATCATCTGTCTTCATTTAAACCAAGTAAATGCCTGGTGTGATTACTTAATATTTTAATGAAGACACCATTTCATTTTCATGTTGGGACTTGTCATTTTCTAGGTTGAAAACTATACATGATGATTATATTCGGCAGCTTACGAAGAGGAACTCCAGAACACACTTACAGCCATCTCTGTTTTTTAAAACAGGAAAACGTTTGCAAATCTTACAAGTATACAATCTTTTTTAGGAATAAAAAAATTAAAACAATAAATCAAATTAGTAACATATCTCAGTTTTGGTATATTTTTATTTCTGAGAAAATGGTCACCTCCTTCCTGTGACGAGTCCAATGCCTCTGAAACCCAAATCAGCTGAGCTACCTCTGGCAAGAAATGTCATCTTCTACTTAAATGCCTAAGCCATTCTGGACAGCAAGAGATTCAGTATTAAAAGAATGTATCAGACATGAACCTGGCCACTGAGTGGCTTTTCCTTTAAGCTCCCAAAGTGCTGTTGAGAAACTGCGAGGATGGTCAGGACAACTAGTGCTGTCTGATCATTTGCATTTCTGAAGGATCTTCCACTGTCCAGTTATTTCACTTTCCAACTATTCCTGCCATGAAACCAGCATTGCCACACTTTCCATTACTGCCAGCAGATACTGCCCAGGGAAAGCAGCTGGCAGACACTCATGGCTGTCCCCAGCTCCAGGATGGGAATGTACAGCCTGTAGCCATTTGCAATCCACAGACCTGTACCATATGATCTTCAGAGAGCCTCATCTATCGGGCCAGGAAATATACTTTGCACAAAGAGGAAAGACGAAGTAAAATCCCTTTATAAGCATTGCCCAAGATTTGTAACAGATGTAAAAACTAGAAAGGTTAACTGTTCCTCTGTAAATCACTCAAAATCTGGCATCTGAGGTCATCTAAGCATGAAGTTATCCACTTTTTTTTTTCATTTTTCAAAATGAAAAGAGTTAAACAAAGAATTTTTTATTTTTGCCTAGTTTGGTAGCTTGTTTTTGCTTGTTTTTGTAGTTTGCCCAAATTTTGTAACTTTCATTTTATAATTTAGTTTTATTTACTTGATTTTGCTTAAACTCTGTAACTTTCAATTTATAGTTTAGTTTTACCATGTAATCAATATTTGTACCTTTTTTTTAATTGGTATTTAGATCACTAGCTTGTAGTAGAACATTGGTAACGAAGGACTGAGAAAACGAGCAAAACTCACCAGCTGTGGTTTTTTCACAATGACCTAAGACCTTCAGAACACTAAATAATTAGAAACCCGTCCAGATGAAAGAGTACTAGGTCTCACCTGGCTGGGGCTAATTGCACGAGCCCTCTGGTGTCATGATAAGAAATGGACAAGGTCAGCACAAGTGGATTGTGCAGGCATTAGAACGTGCCAGAATGAAGGTTCAGTCACAGGACGTGATGAGGATGATGATGATGAAATAATATAAAATCAAAGTAAACACCCTGAACCCCCAAAATAAATGCTGCAGTTCCAAACAATGAAGAGCAGATGGCAATCTTGCTTCACAAAAACATAAAGGACCAAAAATCCAAGAAATTCTGAAATGATGTATGGATTACATACCAAGGGGGACAGATTTCAGTTGTGGTTTGGGGAATTCTTTGAATATTACAGTGACTATAAACCTGAGGGAACAATGCCTAATTGAATGTGTTTATGGAGGGACAAACGTAACACATTCCTAATATCAGAATAAAGGAATGCTTTCTTAACAGTTTATGCGGTTAAGTGATTTTCTTTGAATCGACAAAGTCATGGCCCAGAATATTAAAAGAAGTGCAAGCCCCATGCTATGTACTTTTCCCACTCCAACGCACACAATTCCCAGCAATGTTGGCCACTAGAAAATACAAACCCAGCTCATTGTGAACAGCAGGGCCCCACTAAAGAAACAAAGTCTTGGCTCAAGGAGATGCTGAGAATGAACCTCAGCGTCCTCACTCACCTGGAAGGCACAAATCAGTAAATTCTGTTTCCCCAGCCTGTTACAACAAGCTGCTCCCTCAATGGAATGACAAAAACCCACAGGAAAGTGAGTGCAAAAGGGAAGAAGGTTTTCATGTAATGTTAAATTGAATGCTAAACTAGAAGGCATCAGAGCTGCTTTAGTCCTTTATACCATACAGAGGTTTTATTTACACACATTCTAAGAATATTAATTAGAATTATCCTAATATATAAGAAACTGCACAGTCACTCACAATGAATCCCAAAACTGGGCAAGAAAATAAAACTCAATAGTCACACGGCTATAGAGCAGATATTTGTTTATTCAGCGCTGCATGCCTGGTGCTTCTTGTTTTTCAGTCTAACCTGGTTTTAGTTAATTTTGCAGTTTGCAAGTTTTGTTACAACTTGCTCTCTTGCTCTTGATGGCATTTGTTATCTCACTCGCCCTGCTATCTTGCTTTATTTGTTATCTTGCTTGCTTTACCTGCATATCTTGTTACAATGTTACTTGTAGTTAACATTTTGTTACATACCACTTAGGACTCAACAACCACTTCTCACAGCCAAATAGAGAAAGTGAAATATAGAGAAAAGACCTTCAGCTGTTCAGTAAAATTACCACAATGTATTTTGTCTAACAAACTGCACTACGGGTACACATGTATGATCATGATGGAATAAATACCTTGTTGTAAAGTTTCATGACACACTCAGAGGAAATATCCTCCAGGTGTCCAGCACCCTGCAATAAAGAATACTTGGTTTCTAATACTTCAAATTATGTTAGAAAGTTTGTTCTCCAGCCGACTTCAGTACCAGGAGAAGGGAGTTGAGTAAGGTCATGAGAGGCTACTGAGTGCCAGCACAAGGTCACTGCTGTCACCAGGTATGAGAGTTGGCACAGGTAGCTGAAGCAACTCTCACCTGGAAGGTGAAGAGTAAATTTGCTTCTCTTCCATTGGTAACCAGGGGAAGCAAGCCCTGAGCAGAGGCACACAAGGGAGACACAGGCACCTTACACTCAGCCTGTGCCAGAGGATCACGGCTGCTGATCACAGGGTTAGGTTGTCACTTGAGTGATTTAAAACCCTCCTCCCCAGTCGTCGAATTTCTAACCCATTCCTCCCACTACCAGGAGAGGGAGAAGGTGAGGGACCACATTTTAACACATAACTATCACTTTAAGCCTGTGTTTGGAAAATCACAGTATGAAAAGGCAGTGTCCACAAAGGAGACAGAGGAGTTCTGCAACTTTATTCGAACAAAGGGAAAGAGTCCACTGGGGCACATGCCCGTGGGGTTTCTCTCTCGAGGTTTTGGAGGACGAAGCCTCTTTTTATCCTAAACTCCCAGCCGCATTTTGCCCTCTTCCTTTCCCCATCAGCTGAGGTACTAGGAGGGTACAGCCTTCCCGACCCACTTACCCCATATCCCTGTTAAAAACGAGGTCCAG
>VZTG01001222.1:0-75534 GCA_013397845.1 Melanocharis versteri
CAGCTCTGGGGTCCGCAGCATAACTACAAGGAGTTGTTAGAGCAGGTCCTGGCAGAGGAGGGCCAGGAGGTTGATAAAAGGCCTGGAGCATCCCCCTCTATGAAGATAGGCTGAGAAAGTGGGGGCTGTTCAGCCTGGAGAAGAGAAGGTTGTGTGGGGACCTCACAGACACCTTCCAGCCTCTGAAGGGGCCTGCAGGGAGGCTGGAGACGGACTCTTTGACAGGAAATGGAGTAACGGGGCAAGGAGTAATGGGCGCACACTGAAAGAGGAGAAATTTAAGTTAGATATTAGGAAGAAATTCTTTACTGTGAGGGTGGTGAGATAATGGAACAAGTTGCTCAGGGAAGTTGTGGATGCCCCATCCCTGGAAGTGTTTGAGGCCAAGTTGGATAAGGCCTTGAGCAACCTGGTCTACTGGGAGGTGTCCCTGAACATGGAAGGGAGGGTTAGGATTAGATGGTCTCTAAGATCCCTTCCAACCCTTAACATTCTGTGATTTTGTGATTCAATGACTCTATGACATGCTGTCTTTACATTTATAGATGTGGTATGTTCTTTATTCTTGGTGTAACATCTACACTGTACACAGAGGCATGTGTTTGTGTAGTTAAAAACAATCTTAGAATTGGATCTGAATGGAAAAAGGTTTCATGTCCTGAAAAGGGGAAGAAGGGCAATTAAGAAATGGTCTTAAATACAATATGGGGAAAAGTTACTTTGGGTAATTTTTTCTTCTGACTTTTAAAAATTTTTAAATCATAACTCTTCCAAACACGGGAATTTATTCAGAAGTATTGAGGCAGCATTCATCCAACTATGTTACACATGTTTTATTTATTTATTTAATGTGGCCCTTACTGAGATTGCATCTTCCTACAAGAAATTTGGCTTTGATTAATCAGTTTTTTAATAAGGTGAAGAAAATAGTTCTGTTCATATTTGTTTACTCATCAGAATTTAGCTTTTATAGGCATCTTTAAATGAAACACTTACAAACATACAGTGTAATTTTCACTCAGGCATGTTCTTTCATCACTTTTACATGTACAGCCTCTTCAGTAAACAGCCAAAGAGCTATTTTGTCACGTATCGTGACAAGCACATAATATTTAAGCAGCATTGTAACCTGCTGAGTCACTACCTTGGTTTCTGGCAGGTAGTAACTAGCAGCTGTCATGCTAAATAAACAGCTGCTAATTGATGCTGGAGAAAGTGGAAGCAGGAGGACTGAACCAAATAAACAGCTCACATCCGGGAGAAGTCATGGAGGTCTCTCTCCTCAGTTCTCTCCTTTATTTCACCAACTCAGATGCCTGTCTGATCATGTAGCAAGTTGCTTACATTTGCTAATGTAGTACAAATACTTTTTTGCCTTAGTTTTCTGCTGTTTTGGCAAGTGGAAGTGACTTACTGTGTGGCTGAGTACTAGAGAAGCACTAGAAGAGGGGGGAAAGGGTACAGGACGGGTGCAGGATAAGGAGCACCCACTGGGTGTGGATGGAGTCTTTGGCTATTTAAGCTTTCTGCTGTGTGTGTGAAACTAGAATTTTTCAAAGGCTTCTAACTTGGCATTGCAGCCAGCTAGGCCACATCTGTTCTTGCAGTGCTGTGCTCCACTGTGGTGGGATATGTCATGGTATGTGGTATTTTCAGCTTAAGAATTATTCAAAAATGTTTTCATGATTTGCCAATGCTTCTGAGTTCCAATTCCTTCCTAAAATAGTATGGGATTGCTGGAGCTAGTTAAAGGAATATGATAAAAAAATTGTTTGCTTTATTCTTGGAAACAGCTGAACTATTTTGGCTGAAATGCAGCCTCTTCTGTCTCATGTCCCCTCAAAAATAGCAAGTATGCATGTGTAGGATATCAGCAGAAGCTGTTCTCTTATTATGGGGAATAAACAAGGAGTTAGAGACACACATGTGCCTGGGCTGTGACCTTCTTGGCACAGCGCAGATGAGGTGGGGTGGTTCCTATGGCTGGAGTGCTGGAATGGAAGGATACAGGCTCTTTAGGAAGGACAGGCAGGGGAGGTGAGGAGATGGTGTCACCTTCTGTGTCAGTGTCCAGCTGGAGAGCACAGAGCTCTGCCTGGGGGTGGATGAGGAGCTGGCAGACAGGTGATGGGTCCGGGCTGAAGGGAGGGCAGGGACAGGGGACATTTCAGTGGGGTCTGCTGCAGGCCACCTGACAGGAATGAGACTCTCTACAGACAGATATGAGCAGCCTTGTGTTCGTAAGCCCTGGTGTTCACGGGAGTCTTCAGCCTCCCCAGTAGGTAATGGAGGGACAACACAGCTGGGCGTAGGCAATCCAAGAGGTTTTTGGAATGTCTTGGTGGTAACTTCCTTCTCCAAGTGACAGTGGAGTCAATGAGGAGAGGTGCTGTGTTGGACTGTGTTGTCACCAACAAGGAGGGGCTGTTGGGAGGGTGAAGCTGAGGGGCAATCTTGACTGCCATGACTGTGAAATGCTGGAGTTTGATCGAGATCCTTAGGGCAGCAAGGACAATAGGCAAATTACCCTGGACTCAGGGGAGCAGACTTCGGCCTCTTCAGGAACCTGCTTGGTAGAATAACCATGGGATAAAGCCCTGGAGGGAAGAGGGGCCCAAGAGAGCTGGATGATATTCAAGGATCATCTTCCTCAAGCTCAGGATTGATGCATTCCAACAAAGAGGAGGTTGGTCAAAAACACTGGGAGGGCTGCTTGGATGAACTCAAACACGAAAAGGAGGTCTAGACAGCGTGGAAGCAGGGAGAGGCAGCCTGGGAGGAATACAGAGAGCACTCAGGGATCGGGTTAGGAAAGCTAAAAGCCCTGATAGAATTAAATCCGGCCACGGACATCAAGGGCAATGAGAAAAGCTTCTGGTGTTGTGCTGGTGCAGAATACTTGGAACAACTACTTTTTATTGCCATCAGTAGTGTAATTCATCTTTACCTCTTTGAGAACAAGAGCATACACCCTACATGAATAAGTCATAATAAATTCTCTTTATGTACTGGCTTTGTTTCTTGTTGATATACATCTTGCTACTGCTGTATTGTAGGAGTATGTCACTGGACAAACTCCTCTGTCATTTTTCTTTGTATCCCACATGTCCTTTTTATTTTTTTTCTCTTGTTTTTTACTGTCATAGCCTCAAAGTTTATAAAATGCTTCCTAAGACAAACCTAAAATAATATTTGATTTCTGACAGAAACTGAGCACAAAGCATTGTTATTATCATGTTTTTCTCTTTTAGATTACTGTAAAGTTTAATTTTTTAGCAAATCCAGGAAGTTTTTGTGGAAAGAACCATAGCATAGGGCATAACCCCTACTGCCTATATCCCACTTACTGATCTCTGTCCAGTGACCTGGTGCACACCTGCTTCCTAGCATTATCTGAACCTGTGGGAGGAGGAGATACTTGTTGGGACTGAAAGCTACTGGTGTGCCTGTTTCAGGGAGATAGTACTTGACTCCCACCTGGAGCCCTCCTGAGACACAGGTTTGATGGAGAGGTGAAATTCCAGATAAATCTGAAAACCTAATGTGAAACATGGGCCCTAACTAGCTGCAAAACAGTAATGACCACCTGTTGCTTATGAGCATCGTGGCTGCAGCTGCTTGTCCAGGAAGCAGGAATACTGGGCTCTGAGCACTCGTGGTGAAGGGGATCTGACACCTGTATTTTCTACAGGCAGGTCTTCTACTTACTAGCCAAAGGAGTGGTGTGAGTTGCCGTTCATGCTGGAGTTGGACCGCTTTACAGACAGGGGTTCTTACAGACAAGCTGATGAAGTGTGGGCTGATTGAGCAGTGAGGTGAATTGAAAACTGGCTTAAAAGATGGACCCACTGGGTGGTCATCTGTGGTGTGAAGTCCATTTGTAGGCCGGTGACTAGTGGTGTATCCCAGTGGGCAGTACTGGATCCAGTCCTGTTCAACATTTTCTTTAATGTTCTGGATTAGAATGTTCTGGCAGAGCCAGCCTGCAGTGAGTTTGCTGATGACACAGAACTGGAAGGGGTGACTAATAAGCCAGAGGGTTGAGCTGCTGTCCACAGTGACCTTGGCAAACTGGAGAAATGGGCTGGCAGGAATTTAATGAAGTTCAACAAGGGGAAGTGCCAAATACTTCATCTGGGGAGGTACAACCCCAGACAGCAGTACAGGGGCCTGTCCAGGTGGAGGGCAGCTTTGCAGAAAATGCCCTGGCGGTCCCAGACACCCAGTGAGCCCACAATGGGCCCTTGTGACAAAGAATGCTGGTTTCCTGGGCCGTGTTAGGACTGCAACCAGCAGGTCAAGGGAGGTGATCCTGTCCCTCTGTTCAGCGCTGCTGAGCCCACGCTTGGAGTATTTTGTCTGGTTCTGGACTTCTGATAGCAAGAGAGAAATGAAGAGAGTTCAGGGAATAGCCACAATGATGATTAACTTACTGGAGCATCTGTCATATGGGAGCTGGAACTATTCAGCCTGGAGAAGAGAAAGCTCAGAGAAGATCTCATCAGTACTTGAGAGGAGGGTGCAAAGAGGGCAGAGCCAGAATCTTTCCAGTGACAGGACCAGAGGAAGTGGGCACAAGCTGAAATACAGAAGGTTTCTTCTGAATATCAGGAAATACTTTTTTTGCGGTGAGAGTGAATGAGTACTAGAGCAGGTTACCCAGAGAGTTTGTGGAGCCTCCATCAAGGGAGATCGTCTACAGCTCTCTGGACATGGTCCTGGGGAGCTGGCTCTAGGAGGCCCTGTATGAGCAGGGAGTTTGGATCAGATGGTCTCTAGGGGTCCCTTCCAATCAAGCCTTCTGTGATTTTGTAAGTGCTGACAGCAGCACTCGAGGCAAGGAGAGTGTTTGATTTTTGTATTTTTTTCTCATGGAACACTAGATTCGTCTGTCCTTTTAGAAGAAATCAGTCTACTACTTTGCTTTCCTCCTTCTCAACCTAGAGTTTGAGGTTTTTTTGGTTGCATAGTAGTTCAGTAGTTCTTTTCTTCAAAATGAAAGGCAAAGAGAGGTGTCTTCCTCTGTCTTTGCAGAGTGTACTCAGGTCTGTTGCCAGGGGCACTTAACCTGGATAAAGCCAGTATGAATTCACCCTCTTTTGGGTGAAAGGTGACCTGGACTGTTGTCCACTTCCTGAACAATTTCTTTATTAGGTGGTGATGCACAAGATAGGCAGATCATTCCTTCTCCTGCAACAGGCTTCATTTTCAGAAGAATTCACTGGATGAATCTGCTTAGAAAAGACTAGGCAGGCTGAGTGTCAAGTGAATGGAGATACATTTCTTACCAGTTATTTACATGATCCTTAGAAGATAAAACGCTTGTGTGGGTTGGATTGTCCTCAGCAGTGTTTCAGGTACACTTATCTTTCTCTTTGTCGTAGGAAATGTATGCAACTTGTCTTAGTAAAACTGCATCAAATTTCTCCATTGTTCAGGAAAGTCACACTTAGACAAAGCAACTTCACTTGAATACAAGTGAGAAAAGCTGAATAACATTATTAACTCTTACACAAATGGTAACAAAATATTAAAAGCGCATCTTTACTTGNCAGCCTGGGAGGAATACAGAGAGCACTCAGGGATCGGGTTAGGAAAGCTAAAAGCCCTGATAGAATTAAATCCGGCCACGGACATCAAGGGCAATGAGAAAAGCTTCTGGTGTTGTGCTGGTGCAGAATACTTGGAACAACTACTTTTTATTGCCATCAGTAGTGTAATTCATCTTTACCTCTTTGAGAACAAGAGCATACACCCTACATGAATAAGTCATAATAAATTCTCTTTATGTACTGGCTTTGTTTCTTGTTGATATACATCTTGCTACTGCTGTATTGTAGGAGTATGTCACTGGACAAACTCCTCTGTCATTTTTCTTTGTATCCCACATGTCCTTTTTATTTTTTTTCTCTTGTTTTTTACTGTCATAGCCTCAAAGTTTATAAAATGCTTCCTAAGACAAACCTAAAATAATATTTGATTTCTGACAGAAACTGAGCACAAAGCATTGTTATTATCATGTTTTTCTCTTTTAGATTACTGTAAAGTTTAATTTTTTAGCAAATCCAGGAAGTTTTTGTGGAAAGAACCATAGCATAGGGCATAACCCCTACTGCCTATATCCCACTTACTGATCTCTGTCCAGTGACCTGGTGCACACCTGCTTCCTAGCATTATCTGAACCTGTGGGAGGAGGAGATACTTGTTGGGACTGAAAGCTACTGGTGTGCCTGTTTCAGGGAGATAGTACTTGACTCCCACCTGGAGCCCTCCTGAGACACAGGTTTGATGGAGAGGTGAAATTCCAGATAAATCTGAAAACCTAATGTGAAACATGGGCCCTAACTAGCTGCAAAACAGTAATGACCACCTGTTGCTTATGAGCATCGTGGCTACAGCTGCTTGTCCAGGAAGCAGGAATACTGGGCTCTGAGCACTCGTGGTGAAGGGGATCCGACACCTGTATTTTCTACAGGCAGGTCTTCTACTTACTAGCCAAAGGAGTGGTGTGAGTTGCCGTTCATGCTGGAGTTGGACCGCTTTACAGACAGGGGTTCTTACAGACAAGCTGATGAAGTGTGGGCTGATTGAGCAGTGAGGTGAATTGAAAACTGGCTTAAAAGATGGACCCACTGGGTGGTCATCTGTGGTGTGAAGTCCATTTGTAGGCCGGTGACTAGTGGTGTATCCCAGTGGGCAGTACTGGATCCAGTCCTGTTCAACATTTTCTTTAATGTTCTGGATTAGAATGTTCTGGCAGAGCCAGCCTGCAGTGAGTTTGCTGATGACACAGAACTGGAAGGGGTGACTAATAAGCCAGAGGGTTGAGCTGCTGTCCACAGTGACCTTGGCAAACTGGAGAAATGGGCTGGCAGGAATTTAATGAAGTTCAACAAGGGGAAGTGCCAAATCCTTCATCTGGGGAGGTACAACCCCAGACAGCAGTACAGGGGCCTGTCCAGGTGGAGGGCAGCTTTGCAGAAAATGCCCTGGCGGTCCCAGACACCCAGTGAGCCCACAATGGGCCCTTGTGACAAAGAATGCTGGTTTCCTGGGCCGTGTTAGGACTGCAACCAGCAGGTCAAGGGAGGTGATCCTGTCCCTCTGTTCAGCGCTGCTGAGCCCACGCTTGGAGTATTTTGTCTGGTTCTGGACTTCTGATAGCAAGAGAGAAATGAAGAGAGTTCAGGGAATAGCCACAATGATGATTAACTTACTGGAGCATCTGTCATATGGGAGCTGGAACTATTCAGCCTGGAGAAGAGAAAGCTCAGAGAAGATCTCATCAGTACTTGAGAGGAGGGTGCAAAGAGGGCAGAGCCAGAATCTTTCCAGTGACAGGACCAGAGGAAGTGGGCACAAGCTGAAATACAGAAGGTTTCTTCTGAATATCAGGAAATACTTTTTTTGCGGTGAGAGTGAATGAGTACTAGAGCAGGTTACCCAGAGAGTTTGTGGAGCCTCCATCAAGGGAGATCGTCTACAGCTCTCTGGACATGGTCCTGGGGAGCTGGCTCTAGGAGGCCCTGTATGAGCAGGGAGTTTGGATCAGATGGTCTCTAGGGGTCCCTTCCAATCAAGCCTTCTGTGATTTTGTAAGTGCTGACAGCAGCACTCGAGGCAAGGAGAGTGTTTGATTTTTGTATTTTTTTCTCATGGAACACTAGATTCGTCTGTCCTTTTAGAAGAAATCAGTCTACTACTTTGCTTTCCTCCTTCTCAACCTAGAGTTTGAGGTTTTTTTGGTTGCACAGTAGTTCAGTAGTTCTTTTCTTCAAAATGAAAGGCAAAGAGAGGTGTCTTCCTCTGTCTTTGCAGAGTGTACTCAGGTCTGTTGCCAGGGGCACTTAACCTGGATAAAGCCAGTATGAATTCACCCTCTTTTGGGTGAAAGGTGACCTGGACTGTTGTCCACTTCCTGAACAATTTCTTTATTAGGTGGTGATGCACAAGATAGGCAGATCATTCCTTCTCCTGCAACAGGCTTCATTTTCAGAAGAATTCACTGGATGAATCTGCTTAGAAAAGACTAGGCAGGCTGAGTGTCAAGTGAATGGAGATACATTTCTTACCAGTTATTTACATGATCCTTAGAAGATAAAACGCTTGTGTGGGTTGGATTGTCCTCAGCAGTGTTTCAGGTACACTTATCTTTCTCTTTGTCATAGGAAATGTATGCAACTTGTCTTAGTAAAACTGCATCAAATTTCTCCATTGTTCAGGAAAGTCACACTTAGACAAAGCAACTTCACTTGAATACAAGTGAGAAAAGCTGAATAACATTATTAACTCTTACACAAATGGTAACAAAATATTAAAAGCGCATCTTTACTTGAAGTATATTATTTTTATTTTTATTTTATTGACAGCATTTTCTGCCCATACTTACTGAGAAGGAAATGTTGAGCAATTTGATTTGGATGTTTGTCCTGCTCTGCAGCTCTGTAGCAGGTATGTTTCTGGATTATTAGCACCTGTCTTGTCATAAGAAATTTTTCCAAAGGGTAGCATTCTCCAAATGAAATTTTGAAGAGTTCTGGAAGCAGGAAAAGTATGTTTTAAAAGTACACGTTATTAGGTAATTGACTTAGTGTGCACTGTATATATAAAAATTAATTTATTGTAGTCTTGATGTCCTCTTGTTGGCAGATTTATTTATGAAATGTATTTATTTAATAATTTCAAATTAATGAAATTTGGCTTCAAGAAATAGGTACCAGCAAAATACTCCCAAAAAACCAGTTAGTTCCTTCCAGGACTCTGATGGGTGATTCTTGCACTGTTTGATAACTTTGTGCGGAATTCATTCTTTCAGCCCATTCAGGTGTTCTTCTTTTACATGTATTTTTTATACAATTCCTGCATTCTGTCTGGGAATATAAATTCTAAGAGGTGTCCAAGCACTAATGAGATATTGAAATACATTGCAGCTTAGTTGCACATTTTAGCCTTACTGGTTTAATGTATTTTTGGATATTGTAAGTAGTAATGATAAATTCATGTAAATTACATATGCATCTTTTACATATAGGAATGTTTTATAAAAACAGGCTAAAAGTACAAGACTTTCTTTTCTTCATTTAGAGCTATTAAAGAAGTATCTGAGTGAAAATTTCCTCATTATTTCTATGAAGTTTTTGAAACATCACGCTAATGTAATACCTATTGTAATACAGTAGTTAATGTGAACTGCATTTTCAAACAGCAGTGTCTGATTTGAATGGCTAATTGGGCATTTTATTTGCATTCTTTATGAAAAAATGTAATTAAATTATATGTAGACAACAAAACAACTTACCATTTTTCCACTAGTATTTTAAGAGGAATTTGACTATGTGGTGTCTTTGATTTTGTTTTTAGATGAAAACTCTATCAGAGATGCTGACATTTTTCCTTCATCGCCTGAAATTGAAAGAGGATCCTCCCTGGAACTATCTTGTGTTCTAAGAAAGAGCTACACGCCTCAGAGGAATGCAAGCCACATCATCTGGAAACTGAATAATGAATTGATTGCTCCAGAAAACTATAACATTGTGAATGAGACTGTATCTAATATAACCATCCATAATTTCACCTACAGCAGAGCTTATGTGAAATGTTTCATGAAGTACTTGGACAGGGAACAACTTTTGGTTTACACAGAAGTTAAATCTGGCTGTAAGTAGAAAGGCAGAAAAATAATCTTAACACTTTTTAGTAACTTACTATAATAATTTTACTTTTAAAACAGCTACTTTTGGTTGTGGCATTTTAAAACACCTGTATTTCTTTCTGAAATAAGGCATGAAATTACCAGCATTCCTTACTGACACGGGTCTGTAACCTCTCTGACCCTGACTTTTGCCCAGCTGAAGTTTTCTGTTGAGTTCCAAAGGTAGTGGGTCTGTCCCTTTGGTCTTCTTTCTAGCCTAGCCATCTTTAGGCTTTCTCCAGAGAGGATTTCCTCTCTAATCCTCTCTTGTAAAGAAATTATGATTACACCCTGTTATGGAGAACATTAAAATATGTGTACGAATTCGCTAATTTATTGGACAGATTAAGTCCATATAATACTAACATATGCCTGGGGGTCCCATTCTAATAAAGAAGCAATTAAAGCAAGACATCTGTAGAAAAAAAATCCAGCAAAAGGTCTTGCTTGTCTGCAAAGCTTAATGTGCTGTAAGCTTGTTGATAAAAGAAAGAAAGATCTTTTGAGAATTCTATTAGATGGGACATAAAAATATTGTTTTGAAAAGAGGGCTTTTTCAGCCAGTTTATTTCACTGGGCACAGTTCTCTCCATTTCTACTCCAATTTTTTCTAACCAGTGAAGAAATTGAGCTGTAACAAAAAAGTCTTTCAGGGTGTTACATTTTTATGGATGACTTCAGACTATAGAGATGACGGAAGATTGTTTCCTTTGTGCTGTCTTGTTTATAAGATAAAGGGAGTCCAGAATTAGTGGTCTCTTTGAGGTCACATGGATCTGTTTCCCAGGAACTTATCTTCTGCGCTCTTGAGGCTGTGCAGGTTTCTCAGATTCGGGTTTTTCATAGGGTAAATAATTAGATATTCTGGGAGAGAGTGCCCTTTTTTTTGTGCTTTTGCTGTTTCTTTGTTTTCCTCTTACTTTCTGGACTCACCTTAAGCTACAGGTGTCTCGCAGGGGGGAGACGGGGTGCGTGTATATTTAGATGTTCAAGACAGCTTATGCAGTGGTTTGATATATGATAGATAAAGAGTTACTGCCTTTAGGCACACTTAGTAAAGTATTTCTGAGAAGTAGTTGGAGAAAATCTCACTGTCTCCTCGGGGTAAGAAAGAGTGGTTTTGATTTTGGTTTTGTGAGGAGTTCTGAGGCCAGTGAGGGATGATAAAATGAAGTGCTGTGAAGACACTGAATGAAATTTGCCATAATTGCTTTTTGACCAACAAAATCAGGTGTACATAAAGTTACTTATTTGTACTGGATTTTTGTTTTTTTTAAACCTTTGTCATTGTAGCTCGTCCAGACATGCCAGAAAATATTTCCTGCATTTATTTCTATGATGTTAACCTTACCTGTACCTGGAATGCAGGAAGAGAAACAAGTTTGATAACGAACTATACTCTTTACAAAAGGCTGTAAGTACAAGAGGTACTGGGAACTGGGTTGCTGGGGCGTGACAACCAGCTCTCTTCCTCTCTCAGTCATCCTGACTTCTGTTTAAAGAAAACTTGAAATCATCATGGAGATTGGAGCCTTGGCATTTCTCAGTAAATTAAATTGATTAATTCAGGGCTGGTAATCGTTGAAAATACTTACTGTCTGATACCTTTTTAGTATGCTGTATAAAGGAAATGAGCATTCTCAACCAATATTCAGTAGGGAAATGTTTCTATCAGAGCTGATATTCACTTGTTCCCTTGAAGTAACATTACTAGTAAGATTGAAAGTTGAGTTGCCATACGCAGAAATGGAGAATGGAGGCATTTTATGTGAGAGTTTCCCAGAAACTTTCTATGTAATGAGCTGTCCTCATTTTGGGTGGGTAAAAAAGATTGCTTCCTCATCTGCTTTAATAAGATTCCCATAAAAGTTCATTAAGCCACTGCTTTACTGCAGTATTCTGCTTGACTCCAGTAACATTTAACCTCGTGACCCTCGGAGTCATAAGGTTTCAGTGAAAGAATCCAGAGTTGTCCTTTTGGATTGCTTTGGGATTTCTATTTACAAGTACAGATTATGTGGTCTCATGCTTTCCAGTGTAGAAGCACAGATACTTGGTTCTTTCAATTTCTGTTGGATTTTAAATACTGGTTAGGAGCTTGCTTTTTCATAACTGACTGTGAAAATGGTGAAATCAGTGTTGTTCCAAGGCAGATCTCAGATAGGATTTTGCAGATAACAGCACAGATTTATTCCAGATGCACTTGTCAGTCTGTCCTTCACAGTGCTTCTTCTAGTAGTGCTCTTTTTCTGCCTAACCAAGACTCAAGGTAATTTTGTTTCATGAAGAGCTTTCTAAAATACCTAAAGTTGTTCTTGAGAATGGGAAGGAATTCAGACTCTGGAGGGTACTTTTTCATATTGTACTAGTGTATACTATCTTTTTTATCTAAATTGTAGAGTAGGAAAGCCTCTTTAGTTTTATCTCCATTTTAGCTTTGGCATTTTAGGCTTCCACCTTTTTAATGTGGAACTTTCTTACTACTTCTGATGTTTCTATTTTTTGAAACTTAGCTGAGCTTGTGAAACCAAAGGCTAAAACAGCCACGGGAAGCATGTTTCAATATTATTCTTTCCTGTATAAGCGCAGACTTTTTATTAACCACAGAGTGAATTGGATTGCAGAACTGTTTCCAGCCAAATCTAAATATTAATTTTAATCCAGGTATCTGCCTAGCTGAGTTTAGCATGTGACTACAAAAGCACTGGTACAAGGGGTAGGAAAATTAGGAAAGAGTATTTGTTTGCACAAACATGTTGTCTAGAGATGTCCACTGGTAAAAAAAGTCCTGCAACCTCAAAAAGTCCTGCAACCTCAAAGATATATAAAAAATAAGCTAACAATTTGTTTGAATTATTCTAAGAAAACCTTCTAGTTTCTAACTACTTTTATTTTTCTTCTTTTTAGGATGAGTTCTCCAGATGTAGTCAGATTCTGCTGGAATACAATGGAGTCATGTTCATTTTTTGCTTCAGATAATGAATATAGTGATGATTTTTGTTTTCAGGTGAAAGCTAAAAATCTTTTGGGTGAATCCATAACAGAGTGTGTTCCTATACCTTTGCAAAAAATAGGTAATTAAAAAAGAATTTATAAAGATTTAATTTATGACCTTTCCATGTAAAATTCTTCAAACTGGTTGGTAGTGATTTTCAGCAGTTTCTTGATCTTACTGCGAGGTGGTGAGACATGACAGGGTGTTGTTTTTGTGCTATGAAACATCTAACTGCAGCAATATTTCTTTAAGCTAATGTCTGATATATCCATTATAAATTACTAAGTTTTTAATTATTGAGAAGTAAAGGCCATGTATTAAAACTTTTTGTCAACCTAATTGGTACTTGGACTCTACTTTAATATTTCTGTGTGGTACCAAATATCAGTGCAAAGCCTGGCTGTAATGAATACTGATATTATAACTTCTCAAGGGCTCTGCTATTCTACTTTCTGGTTAGGAATGTTAAAAAAACCCAGCTGTTCTATGTGCAGTAATGATTGTACACAGGAGCAATAATAATATTTTGTCTACCTCTTTTCCCTCTGTCCTGTGCTTTTCCTCTGTTCATTTTGGTGGTGTAGTTAATCAATAACCCTTATAACTGACTACTTTTTGCTGCAGCACTTGTCATCAGTCATATCCTTTATTCTTTTGTTCAGACCTGCCATGACTCCACATTACTCTCCACATTCTCTATGCCAGACATGTCTTTTCTCGTTGCTAGTCCATTCTTTTCCCATCATCTCCTTTACACTTCTCTCCCCCTCAGATCCTTTTGAGCTGAATTCTTTCCTCATCTGCAGTTCAGTCTTGTCTTTGGCATCCCAGGTCTGCTTTTTATTCGTTTTCCCTGCTGTTGTCTCTGGGTAATATTTTTCAGTGCTGATACAAATGAAAGACATCTGCACATTTATTTGAGAGCAGGTTTGTGAGTGGAATCACAGAATCATAGAATGGCTTGGGTGGGCAGGGGCACCTTCCATTAGACCATGTTGTTCAAAGTTCCATGTAATTAAATCAGTTATGTGTGCAATTTCTCTTACAGATAACTTCCCATATGTAGAATTATGTCTATAAAATATACCATCACATGAATACTCTGATAGGATGTGTGTTACTGGGATAAGGATTTAACTTCTTGGAACACACATAGACAGAGAAAGTCTGAACTTTTATAGAAGCATTTTCCTCTTTTAATGCTTTTGTTTTTTCATTCTAGAGAAATTTGCCCCTCCTGAAATACTTTCAGTTAAAAAAATCCCTGGTATAAGGCAGTTACTCACAGTAACCTGGAAAATGCCTGAGAAGATTATCCCTTTAAAACATATAATTTGCCAGGTTAAATACAGAAACTTGTATTCAAACTTTACAGTAAGTTACATAATTTTTCTTTTGCATGCCAGTTTCTTTGTGACTAACTTCTTAATATTATAAAAAATTAAGTAGAAAAAAGGCAACAAGTTGTTTGAAATAATGATTATAGGTTATATAATGACATATATAATATATAATAATATATAATATATAATAACAAGGTTATACCTTGTTATTTTAGTGGAATGTTATCAGGGGTGCATGATCTTAAGAAAACTGTTTGGTTTTCTAGGGTTAATTGTCCTCTTTCTTTTGATCATTATCTGTTTTGGTATATACCATGCTTCTCAGTATTATTCTATGAAAGGATGAGAGGTGACCATAGGCCAAGGGATTACACATGCAGTCAGTCACAATATTTTATTTTTCCCTTGCATTCTGGTGTTGAAAGCAGCACTCGCTCAGAACCACAGTATTTGAATCTGATTAAGATGGAATGATGTTAAATTTATTTTAAAGTGAATAAAAATACAACTTTTTCAAGATGGAAAATAAGGGAAATTATTTTCTTAGTTTGTGTTTCTGACACTTAAATGGAATGGTGGTAAAAACCCCAATATTTGCATATTTCAGATGATCTGTTCTTATGGTCTTCAGTATGGAAGGGATTGTGCTTGTGGTTTTACTGTTTCTTCTTCCAAATTAAAGAACTGGCCATGTTTCTTGGATTGTTGTTTTAAGTTCATTGAACTGAGATGTCTGCCTTGATCTTATTATTTTATGCACTGCATGTGTAATTTTGGGAGAGAAAAATTCATCAAGGTAGTCATCTGAGCTTTAAAAAAGTTTCTAATACTAAAGATGCTTCTAACTAGCATCCTTCTCACATTCTCAAGCATCATTACTGAAGATATGACATACTAGTTCTTAGATTCAGGATGTAGTATTCGGGATGATTGGATGGGCAGGATGGCTCAGGTCCAGTTGGGGTATTAGAAATGGAACTAATAATTATTTAAAAGACCTGTTTGAGATATTTATCCCTTTGGAGTCAAGGCACTGGTGTCCTTGTGGCACTTATATGCTGTGAGGTCCTTTCCAAATGTTAAAAACATTTGGAAGAGACCTCATAGTCCTTTGAGGGCTACAGCTTTATTGTGTATTGTGTCTATTTTTCAGCACCTGCATTAGAAATCACCTTTTGCTGTCAAATACAGTCTATGTCCATTTGCTTCCTCAGCTCACACCTGCATTTTCACACAGACATTCCAGAAAAAATAGTAGCTATCCATGACTAGTAAAGACATAGGAGCTGTTTCTCTGTCAGCAATATATGCAAAAAAACCCCCCAAAACCAACCCCCAATAAAACCTGACTAAAAAATGTTTGAGCAAATGACAAGTATCTTCTTGGCCTTTAAAGTCATCTGACCAAACCAGTCTAAATAGTTCGGTGTGAACTGTTTTTACTGAGTGAAAAACATGTGACCTCTTCTTGTGCTTGCGTATACTAAATTTTGGCTAAGTTTCTAATTATAATGCAATATTCGTAACAGCCTTTTGGCAAGTAACTAAAACCTAGTGTGAGGTGTCTCCAGTTCTATGTCAGGTTCTGGCAGAGGTTGATAATAGTTTGGAGCCCTTTTTATTGTAGGTTTGTTGCGGAGTCTTGTCACCTACAGTGTTTTGGAGAGCCCTGAATTCATTTTCTTAGAAGCAGGTATTTTTTGACAGTGAGTTTCTTGAGATCAGAACAGACTAAAATCTTCAGTTACATTTCCCATTATGGTGTTCATACAAGTGGGTGTCTGCATTTTGTATTGTTGTAGACTGATTCACTTTTCATTGGAAGGTTCAACTGGTGAAAGCCAAGAATTTTTTCACTGAATTTTAGCCCTGTTGTTGTGAGTGTTGAAGTGAGTGACAGTCCTTTTAAGACAAAGAAATGACTCACATTGTCATTACTTTTCTGAAAAGATACCACATCATTTATTTCTCTTACTCCTGTCTTCCTTCACCACTTACAGGCTTCATCTTATCTTTTACCTCTCGGTACCAGAATTTTTTGTCTTTTCATTTGCCTTTTCATTTTAATCCTTTGCTGATAATCTCTGGGACAGCCCACAGCCACACTGTTGTGTGGCTAGGAGCTAGAAGTCCTTGTAACTCAGAAAAGATAGACAAGACAGGAAACAAATACCCAGCTGACTCACAAACTGTGGGGAAATCACTGCTTCCCCCAGGATGCTGTTGTGGGACATTATTGTAGTAACTGCTTTAAGCAATAACCACTTGCTTCCCACCAGCGGGAACTGCATTCCTCCAGCAGCTCCTGTGCACAGCTGCTCTGGAATCACATGTGAGCTGTGCACTGTTCAAGCCACGGGTCAGTCAGTAGAGACCCAGTTTGGGGTCAAGTTTTTCAAACCGTGGAGTTTTACCAGAAAGGTGCTACACAGAAAAATGAAGTATAAAACAAGCAATCTTGAGTTTCAGAGGAGTGAGGTGGGATACACGAAAACAGCATCTTTTGTGGTTTTTAAAGAAAATATGTTATATATCTGCATGCAATTTTATATCAAATCCTTTTTGTTCATGTACCTATTTTCAGGAATTTGTCAATGTCTCACTGAATTCTAAAAAGCATATAGGATCATGTAATCTCACAGGTCTGTGGGACTCCACAGACTATTCTGTTGCCATTCGGTGTATCAATAATGAGTCAGCATTTTGGAGTGGATGGAGTGGAGAGAAAAATGAAAGCACGGAAGAAAAAGGTAAGCTACCTGTCTGTAAAAGTTTTCTTCTGTTACATTTTGAGGCATTAGGCTTTAGTTGGGAAAAACTGTGTTTCAGTGTATTGTCCATCTACTGAATTCATAATCCTATTGCTTAAACAGAATGTGTGTATTTTGTTTAAAGATAGAAGAGGAAAGGTGAAAGAGGACAGCAAGTAGTGGAGGAGATTTGAAAAGTGATTCAAACAACATAGCGCTGAGGAAGAAAACAGATGAATAGACAGACAATGAAGAGAGGGAAAATTAAGGGTGTAGATGGAGATTTAAAAATGCAAAATAAGATAGTAGCAGAAAAGTAGTGCAGCATGTATGTTCAGTGAAATAAATTATAAGTAGAGAAATCAAAATGCCAGTTATAAAACGAGTCTAGAAAATCTCTTCTAGGAGACTCTAGGACTTAACGAATAAAAGCAAGCAGCAGGGAACTTACAGAAAGAAAGAAAGAAGTACCTAATTAGGGAAGAAAAGGCATAGTACTACAGAAGAGAAAAAGTACTTTTAGTAAGTTTCTCTTAGACTCTATGTTTGAAACCTTTTGATTGTTTTCACTATATAAAACTATCCTTTTAATATAGCAACAAATTGCAAGTTACTTTTTTTGTCTTTAAATAGCTCCTTCAGGAAAAGTGGATTTGTGGAGAGTAATTGAGTCTTCACACTCATCTGGAAGTAGATCTGTACATCTTATGTGGAAGGTACATACATGTTTTGTGAATTGATAATCATATTGGTGTCCCGTAGCTGATGTTGTGTTTAAGTATTTTAGTGTTATAGCACATATAACTGCCAGAGGCATTTACTGTTATCAGAAAAAAAAAAGCTCACTGAACTAAATTAGAATTGAAAAGGCTTTTATTTACTGAATGGTAGATGAATGGAGTTTTGTAATCTATGTGGAAAGGGAGCATTTAATTGTGTTCAGATCACTGGAAAATCTGGAGGTCCTTAAACTGCATTTAAATAATCCAGTTTACCAAAGCTGTGTTTAAATTCACTTTAATATTCTAGTACAGTGTCCAAAGGCTCTTTGCATTTCAAATCTCAGTATTTGACTTTTGAAATCCATCAAGGAAATTGTCATGGCTGTCTGTCCAGAAGATGGGCCTGAAGAAAATACCTTGCTTTTCTAAGTACAGTATAATAGTTTTGTAATTTGATTTAATGCAGCATTTATTTTTCTTGTGCAAATAACACTGAAACACTTTCTACTGTATATTTTTTTAATAGCCATTAAAAAGCTTTCCACCTTCTGGGAGAATTCTAGGCTACAAAATACAGCATTTTCCAGAAAACGAGACTGAATGTAAAAGGACAAACAGCTCTACTGAAGAGAAAATCACCTTACATTTAAATGAAGAGGCATATAAAGTATCTGTCACTGCCTATAACTCTGCTGGAGAGTCTCCTGAAGCTGTTTTGAGGATTCCATCCACTGATGAAAAAAGTAAGATTTCTCAATGTCATGGTTTTTTTCATTAATGAAAAAGTGATTTTCATGACATCTGTTTAAGTTCTGATATAGTGGAAGCAAATTTGTGGTAAGGACTTCTGTCATATGTATCTATGTATGTCTTGTCATATTTTGCCATCATGTATCATATTTCTGTTATAGACAGTTATTGTTGGGGGTTTTGTTTTGAGATACAATTGTTAAGATATGAATACTTCATGATGTCTTATTGAATTTCTATTTTATTAATTTCTGAGGGTTTTTTTGGTTGGTTTAGGTTTTTTTCTGACTTTGCACCTCCCAAATAAATTTATGGAATGCTACCCAATTCTTTTGCATCCCTTTGTTAGCTCTTAAGATTGGTTACCACAGGGCACTATTGCAGCGTATTCAGCAACATCATTCAAGGATACGATAAATAGAAGTTTCTGAGTTGTGTTAGGGGAAGCAGAGAGAGAAGCCTTGCGTTTATTCTCATTTCGTATGCATTCCCCGAGTACCTATCCCATCCACTGCCAGAGTTAGGAAGCTGGTCTGCTCTAGCACAAGAGCTGCTCTTTGGCTCTTATGTTTAATTCTGCTACTGCTTTAAGCCTTGTGTTGCAACATCCGGCTGCCTGCCATGATCTGACAGAGAGGTTGTATTTGACACACTTGAATCACTTCTACATCAGTTGTTCCTGATATAAGTGCAAGTGTCCCTCTGGAACTGCTCAACCAAATTCCATTTCTAATCAGAAAACTGTGTATGTAGATTTAATGTAATTTTGTCCTAGAGGTTGCTGACTACCTCCCTATCCATTTTTGCATCCTATCACTAAAGTGTGATTTTTCCACGCTGTGATGTGCTTTCCCCCCACCAGACACATCTTTTTTTTTCTCTGCCTCATCAGGTCTTTTTTGCCTCTGCTTTGCCAGGTTGGGTTTTCAATCAGACTTTCATTACCTCTGTTCTGCAGGCTGATGGTTCACCTTTGCTTCAGTGTCATTCATGACCTTGCTGACTTGGTTTACTGTTCTCCTATTGCCTTTGTCATCTCAATCAAAATTGCCTATGAGCTACCTGCAAAATGGGTAGTTGGCAGCGATTGAAAGAGAGACCAAGCAGCGTGATGCTGCAAGGACATTTTATTCATAGAAGGCACAGATATTTATACCATTTTAGTTTCTGCCTAACAATTTCCACTTGTTCTGTCTATGCACGACTTAGTACATAGCAGGCTATAATGTTTACTTTTTCTTTTGTGCAATTATTTATCACAGCAAGCTCTGTTCTGTTCTTTGCGAGGGGGACACAGCTTCTGCAGTTCCTTTTTTATGTATCTTTTTCAGTTTCTGCAATTCTTCTTTCTCACAGCTTTTTCTCACGGCTCTTGCTGTACAATCTTCAGCAATTCAAGCGTACTGCTCATGTCGTTTAACTTTTCCTGCTCTGCAATAGGTAGTAACTTGGTTTGTAGAATTTTACACACTGTGAAATTTGGATTCTAAAAGAGAGACTGGTTCTTGAATTCTGTATATGATTTTAAAGTTTTTATGAAGACTGAATTGCTGATATTTTCTGTTAAATTTTTAGCCTCTCAGAGGATTGAAACAGTGATGGCCTCTACGACAAATGAAGAAGTGGTTGTGCAGTGGATAACCTCTGAACCAAAAACAACCAACTATGTGGTTGAGTGGTATGAGGAATCGGAGAAGAACCCTTTTGGTAGATCATGGCAATATGTATCGAGTTCTACAGAGTGGAAAAGTAACAAAAGTATGTTTATTAGTTACAGCTGTAACAGTGTACAGATGTACATGTATTTATAGGTAGATTGGGAAGAACGAACAAGGATGAACTCATGCAGCTTTCCTCAGACCATTTTAAACGTAGCAGTATTATTACATGTTTTATTGAAATCTCTGCAGTTAATGTAATAGTATTTTTTAGTCTTTCAAATTTTCATGGCAACATGCAAGGTAGTATTTGCTCCCATATAAGATTAAGCTACAGATTTTGTGTTAAAGCAGTTCTGTGGCTTGATCTTAAGCCAGTAGGGAGGCCTGTGACCAATGTCACTGATGTGACTCTTTTAGCAGAGAAATTTAGAAATAAAAAAATAAAAGAATTTGAATATGGGAAAAGGTTGTACTCCTTCATGTGTTTTAGAGAGAGAGCGTTGTAGTCCTCCATGGGCTGCGGGGGGACGGCCTGCTTCATCATGATCTTCACTACAGGTTGCAAAGGAAAAAATTAACAAACTGCTGCAGCATGGCTCCCCTGTGAGGTCACATTCTTCTTCAGGCATCCACTTGCTCCAGTGTGGGGTCCTCCACAGGCTGCAGGTGGATTCTCTGTTGTGGACTCACTCACACATCACAATCCCTTCAACTCAACTTCACACTGGAGTTCCAGCCTGTCCAGTACATCAGCACAGAAACAGCAGCACTGCCCCGGGCACCCCAGGCACAGCCCCATGGCTGTTATCAAAATGTTCTCAGGCACAGATAAGCAAGGTGTTAAGCAGGGCAGCACTACAGCAAGCAGCAAAAGCAAAAAGCAGCCGCTAACTAGCACTAGACTATAATATCCACTCAGGCAAGTGAGCCCCGTGGCGAGCGCAGGAGCCTGCTTATCACTAGCTGAACAGCACTAACAACTATGAGTTCAGTCTACTACATACCAATCAAATCTGTCATCATCTCAATGGTTCAACTCCTGCGTGGCTCCCCAAAAAGGGCGCTTGTGGTTTAACCCCAGCCAGCAGCCAAGCCCAGGCAGCTGCTCGCTCACTGCCCCGCCAGTGAGATCAGGGAGAGAATCTGCAGGGTAAAAGCAGGAGAACTTGTGGGTTGAGATAAAGACAGTTTAATGGGGAAAACTAAAGCCCTGCACACAAGCAAAGCAAAACAAGGCATGAATTCACTGCTTCCCATGGGCAGACAGGAGTTCAGCCATCCAGGGCCCCGTCACATTTAATGATGACTTAGGAAGACAAACACCATCATCCAAATGTACCTCACTTCCTCCTTCTTCCCCCAGCTTATATACTGAGCATGATACCACATGGTCTGGAATATCCCTTTGGTCACTTGGGGTCACCTGTCCTGGCTGTGTCTCCTCCCAGCCTCCCAGGCACCCCCAGCCCCCTCACCACCATGGCAGTACGAGAGGCAGAAAAGGCCTTGGCTCTGTGTGAGCTCTGCTCAGCAATAACAAAAACATCTCTATATTATCAACACTGTTCAGCACAAATCCAAAACACAGCCCCATACCAGCTACTGGGAAGAAAATTAACTCTACCGTAGCTAAAACCAGCTGGGGAAATGTATATATAATGGCCATCATAGCTCTTATTGCATTGCAATAGGTGTAAGGGAGTGAAAGAGCAGCAGAAAGCCAATATAATGCAGGGATCTGATGATAGCCATTATTCTTGCTGAGCAAGCTGCAGAGCTTGAGAGGAATGATCTAGGAAACTCTTTACAGTGGTTTCATTCCAGGGGATGTAAATCTACAGATATGTCCTCTCAGAGTTGATGGGAATTGTTGTAAGTAGTGGGTGCACCCAGCTGATTACTTGGCTCCTGGATTGTTCAGAGTTCAAAACTTCATTTCCAGAAGCTTGAACTATGTCTTGAAACATGGAATTCTACTGGAGAGATCTCGCTTGGGACAATTGTACCCTTGAATCAGGCTGGTTAGAAGCAGATCTGCAGTTGGCATGGCTGGAACGTCAGTGTAGAAATAATAGAATAGTAGAATAGTAGAATATTCTGAGTTGTAAGTGGCCCAGAAGGATCACTGAAGTCTGACTCTGGGCCCTGCAGAGGACACCCCAAAACTCACAGCATGTGTCTGAGAGCATTGGCTAAACACTTCTTGAGCTCTGTCAGGCTTGATGCTGTGACCACTGCCCAGGGGAGCCTGTCCCAGTGCCCAACCACCCTCTGGGGGAAGAACCTTTTCCTGATATCCAACCTAAACCTCCCCTGACACAGTTACTTTCCATTCTCTCAGGTCCTAAGTGTTAAGAGCTGGGAGCCCACTGCTTCTTCATCTGATGCATGAGACAAAGTTGTCTCCTGCAGAGCAGTAAACATAAAGATATGTGAAATTAAAAAGACTATTTTTAAGTGTAATTTTATACTGGTTATTTGAAAATAGAGACTTCCTCCAAAACCATAGACTGTTTTGAGATGAGTAAGAGAATTCATATAGAGAAGTTGTATGACACTGAATTATAATTACCCATTCAAAGTATTTCTAGTGAGAAATGAGTCAGAAACCATGTGCTCTTACAAGTACTACTATGAAAATGTGTTAAAGGCAGTAATGAGCATTCAAATCAATAACTGCATATTGTGTTTGCTAGAGAGTTGAAGAAAATAGTCAATAACAGTATATTTAGAATTCCCTTGTGATTTAGTCTATTTTCATTGTATTAACATCACATAGAGATTGTATGTAAATATTCTTTTATTTCCTTTACAGAAAACTTTAAACCATTTATATGCTATAACATCTCAGTGTATCCTCTTTATGGAAGTAATGTAGCAGCTCCATCTTCAGCACAAATCTATGCTCAAGAAAAAAGTAGGTATTTTAAAGTAATCATGTTGTGAAAGATGTGTTGTAGTCTGTTTCTCAGAATGTATTATCTTTGAATGATTTGGTTCTATTGTTATTTGAAAGAGAGATGAAGATGGTGGAAAAACTCCCAGGTTTCAGGGCTCCTGATTTCTGTTCTGTTCAGCGACAAAATTGGTCTATAAGAAAGTATTCAACCTGTGATATAGGTACATTGCTGCTTGCACCCACTAATTTGTTGTGAAGTTTACATATTGTATATAAAGCATTTGTAAAGAGTATAGCTCCAAACAAGAAGGAGTTTTTTAGACTAGCTATCTCTTTAATGTTACAGCTCATTTAGATATATAATTATATTTGATTTTAATGCTTGACTACATTTGTCAGTCTTAATATGTGAGGAAATTCTTCTCATAAAATAAAACGGGTGGTTACTTTTTGTTAAATTTATAATGTAATAAAATATTTGCAGTCCTGCACATAAAAAATGGTAAGAAGACATGACATTTGTAATTGGATAGAAACTGTGGATGAAGTAGTGCTTTGCAGGGGAAGGGGTAAAGTTTCTTTATGTGTAGAAGTTTAATGTGAGTTCAGTGATTTATAAAGCCAGCTATAAGAATGTAGTTTACCAGTAATTTTTAGGAGTCCATGTGAAAATGTTGATTTGTGTGTGTGTGCATAAATCGGTCTGTGCAAATGTGCATGCACGCATAACACAGTGCACCACTAAAGAGCATTAATTACTGGGGGAAGGCAGTGGAGAATTTTATGTTTGAGCAATAATTACTAGCACAGTCAGAGCTGTGTTTTGAGTGCTTTCCTGTTTAGAGGTAGCTGTGAGAACACTCAAGGTTGTTAGAGAATGGGAAGGAAGATACTCGTTTTAAAAATGAAACACAGAGAACTCTTTCTTCAAAGTTATGAGCAATGCGTGTGAGGTGGTATTGTGTAAGTAGAAAGGCTGTGTTGAGTGTGAGGGACAAGGCTGAGGATGCTGGGGGTGCTGGAGACGCCACTTGAATCCCAGCTCAGCCAGAGACCGTCTGCATAGGCAGTGACTTTGCACCTAAAACCCCCCCATGAGTGCACAATGGGTGAGTTTCCTCTTGATCTCTCTCTGATGTTGTAACAATAGGGCCTTTTAACGATCTCAAGGTATTTGAATACAATAACGCCTAGTACTGTGTGAATGCCAGAATAGATGAGGGGAAGTTTTATCAGAAGAATTCCCACATTTAAGAGGGTAAGAAAAGCTAAGGACTGCGTCAGAGCACTAAGGATATGTATTTTCTCATGCATATGTTTCCCCTAATGTTACTGGTACGTGTGGAATGGCAGAGGTGGATAACACTGTGGTACATTGACTGTTTTACTACTTTTGCTATTTTATAATGCTTCTCTGTAGAGCCATCAGAAGGACCTGTGGCTGATACAAGCAGTCTGGGGAAAAATGAAGTTACAATAAAGTGGAATGAGATTTCAAAGTATAAAAGGAATGGATTTATCACTAACTATACAGTATTTTATAAACCTGAACATGGAAAAGAATTGAGTAAGTATACATTAAACAACAAAGCTTTCAACAGGGTTTTGAAATATTCAATCTCTCTTCTGTCTTGACACACCTTTGAAGTCAATGGAAAAAGTCATGACAGGAGCAGAGGAGTTAAAATGTACTGGAGAGTCATAGAGTGTGTAAATTCATAGATTGTGAGGATTCAGTGAATTTGTAAGTTCCATACGTGTCCTTGGAAGGATATGCCTTCAGCTTCTAGAAAAAGGTATGGTAGAAATTTTCTGTTAAAAGATTTTTACTGTCAATTTTATATTAAAAGCAAATTCAGAAATAACAGTTAAACAAGCTGCCCAGAAATAGTTTATTTGGACATAGTTTTAGATCCGTTTCTTCAGATGTGTTTGATTTTCTGTGCTTGCCATTGCTTTTCTGGTCTGGAGGCTGATAGCATAAATTTGAGCGTACTCCTAATCTCTAACTCCGGAATAGTGTCCATACAATCTGGCAGTGTAATGGTATCTGTTCAAAACTTATTGTTTTTAAATCTCAGCAGAAGCTTTCAGGAAAAGCGTTTGGTTGACCTAAACTTTTCTTCCTGTATGGTTTAGGAAGAATACTGTTGGATCATTCAGTGCTTCAGAATTGGTTTTCTTCCTCCCTTTTTTAAACATTATTGTTATCAAGCACCTAACGCAATCTCTTTTGAAAGTTTGCAAACTTAAAGATCTTGTGACACTTGTTTCTTACGGATATACAGTTCAGACCCAGGAGAAGAGCATGCCTGGTAATTTTTAAGTGTGAAAGAGAAAGCTAATTATTTCTGTCAGATTTAGTCATCTGCACGCAGTTTTCCCCACTGTGTTGGTTTCTGAGTAATTTAATGCTGACTGCTTTATGCAGGATCATCTGTGAGACATGGAGCCTCATGTTACAAAGCTGTATTTCTCCATATTACTTGTAATCTAAAGCAGGCTATGTCCTTTTTAGGAATTCAGATTATTTTCTTTAGAAAATTAGTTGTAAATACCAACACAAGGGAGTTAAATTTAAATGGCAAAATATGCTGTAGTGATGTTTTCTTGAGGCTTCTCTGATGTCATGTGTTCTTGATTAATAGTAGAATGTGGGGTGTGTGCCAAGGTGACTTCACTGATGGCCTTTTAACACTAGAACTTCACTTTCTCACCCTTGACTTAAGAGGAACTCAGTTTATTTTACCTTGGGGCATATTGCAGCATAACTGTTTCCTGGGTGTTTCTTGACAGAACTGACTGATGAAATGAGTTGACTTTGACTTTATGCGCCAGAAAATGTTTTAGTGACTGTGATTTCTTTTTTGAAGATGCATTTGCTACTGTTAGTAGACACAGGATGATAGGATATGTGTGCTGCTTAAAAAATTTTGAAGGTGAAGCACATTACACTAATTTCAATACTGGACAATGTATTGGAAACACTGAGTTCTATTCATAGAAGCATTTTGAAACTTGGAAAAAAATTCTTGTTGATTTTGGCTTTCCTTAGACTTTGTTGGGATGATATCCCAGTGCTGATATATGCCATTCTTTTGGATGATCTGTGTCTAACTGCA
This sequence comes from Melanocharis versteri, assembly GCA_013397845.1. NCBI lineage: Eukaryota > Metazoa > Chordata > Aves > Passeriformes > Melanocharitidae > Melanocharis > Melanocharis versteri. Next base: position 25,934 of record VZTG01001222.1, read on the forward strand.
TGTAGTAGAAATATAGTTGAATTTCACGAGCTACAGAAACTACTTGAAGTTCTTAATTTCTGAGCCAACTATTTTGAGGAAATAAAGTTCTCAAAGCACTCTTCTCAGTGATAAACTAAAGGAGATCATAATTCACCTGTCTTTAATATTAGCAAAAAATATTTGTTTTTAAAAGTAAATACATAATGGTTCAGGTTTTTGCTTCAAACTTTTAAGTAGTACTGATAAACATTGTTTAGTAATTTAGGTTTTCTCTTTAAAAGGGCTGGTAAGATTGCTTTGTATTTCAAGTTACCTTTAAAATCTATTATTGTAGAAGCTGCTAAATAAGTGTACAGTTCCATGATATAACATTACTTTTGTGTGTTTACTGACGTAAATCTTCTCCTAAAAAGATGAAACAGTGAACTCTGATGTTCTGCAATACAAACTGAAGTCCTTACAGGCTAATACACAATATACTGTTTATATCATGGCAAGCAACAAAGCTGGTGGAACAGTTGGAGTGTCAAAAACCTTCAAGACTTTGAAATTGGGTAAGTAATAATCTAGGTTAGTTATTACTATTTTTAAAAACAGGCTTGGGAGTAAGAAGTACAGGACATTGTTGTTTAGGCATTTCCTAACTTCTATTTGTTTTTAAGTAGTGTTGAACAAAACAAGGAAGAACTGGCAGCAGTAGTTGAATTTAGCTTAATTTCACTGATGATCTCACAGACTAAAAAAACCTGTCAGAATTAAAAGTCACCCCCAAAAATCTTTATTTACTTGTCAGTAAAGCTGCAGAGTAGTATGGTTGTTTGTGGAAGCAGCAGTGTGTATGCTATCAGCTATGGGATGGGATGCCTCATTAAAAAGTAGACTTTTCCATATGAGTGATTTACAATAAGCACACACTGTGTTGCATCTCTTCTGCTATATAATCTTTACTGATAAATGAGTGCAGTGGCAAGTGAGTGTGCAGGGAAATACCTTTTCTTATCTCTTACTATTTGTTTTAGCCAGATTTGACGAGGAGGTTGGTATAATGGCAGCAGAGAAGAAATTCAGACATCTCCTCATTTTAGCTTCTGGAAGAATGCTCTCAGTGCGTTCTTGAATGTCTCTGGTACTCTGGTACTTGGAAACTAGCTCAGAAATCTGTGCAGTGTTTCAGTCAGAGTAACTGTATTTTTTTGTGATTTGAAATCTATCTCCTGCACTTGATTTGCTATTTATCTTTGTGTAACTGGTGAAAGTGGCACTGACCAGCAGATTTAGGTGAGTGTAGAATATCAGGTGACCAAGAGGTGGTAGAGGCTTCATCAGAGATTGCTTTCAAAGGTTAGCATGGTATGACCCTAAGCGGCCTGATCCAGTTTTAAAGTTGCATGAAGTGATCTGCAGGTATCCCCTCCAATCTAAATTACTGTGTGATTCTGTTAAATACAGGAGAATTTAAAATGCAATATATCTGTTCCTAAAATATCCTGGAAAGTCTCATCATGACCTGGTTTTCTGGCTCAGTAACTGTAGCTTGTTGAGTTCAAAATACTCATCTTTTGACTCATCATACAATGAATATCCTACAGTACTCTGGGTAATTTTGGCTAGTTTTGACAGAGCTTTAGAATTGTGCTAAGTAAGTGACTTGGATGCTAAATATTAGCTGTCTTAATGGAATACCTGAGGAAATGACAAACACCTGTGGACTGATTGGTGTTTTGGTTTTTATTTGTTTGTTTTTGTCTCAAGATAAAGAAGATGTCGTTTTTATTGCTCTACTTGTTGGGTTAAGCATGTTGTGTCTGCTGGGCCTTTGGATAACGTGCGTTTTGAAAAAACATGCGTGAGTATATTTTCTATGGTCTAAAACTTAATGCAACCACTTAAAATTAACTTGTAAAATGGGAATCCTTATTTATTTTATAAATGCTTTTTTTGTGCTCAAAACCAAAATCCAAATAGAAAACAAGCAATCGGAGTAACAAATAAATATGTGTACAGGTTATGCTTTGACTGAAGTTTATGTGCTATAGCCCAAAAATAAATACTAATTTTAGGAAGTTTAGTAAATTAAAACAAAATAAGTAAGAGAACCAGATTTACATATCATCTACATCATTTTATGTAAAATGCTATGTACATGCCATTTGCAGTTCCATGGTCATTTAAGTGAGGGGAGCAAATTTCAAGTCAGTTTCTGAAAAATTAATAATGCCAAGAAATAAAGCTTTCTAGACACTTTTAATATGCTAGGTTGGTACTAGGTGGTGTTTCACGTAGCCCCTATTACTTTTCTTACCTATAATAATATAACTCTTGTTTGTGATGCCTCCCTTGAGCTGGAAAGGAGTAATGAAATAACCTAGAAATTGCATTGTGGGAAGACATTTGGATTCTTGATCCTTGAGTATGGGTCGATATCTGTACATGATACGTAATCCTTTCATCTGCTGTCAGGGATGTCCCCTGACAGATTTTGAATTGCTTTCTCTGAGCATGAGAGTCCAGTGACATCCCAAAGATGGCTGTGAGTTTTTTTAAAAGTTATAAAATATGCTTTTCTTTCACACGAAAAGTGACTGTGTTGTTTGGCTGATGAGAAGGTTAAAAATCTGAACTATTTTGGGGCATTCTGAGCTATTGGAACCAATACTGTTGTCAAGCGAAGCATCAGGTAGTAAGTACAGCTGAAGCAGTAATTTCCATCCCTTTTGCATCTTCATCTATGTTGAGTATTCTGAATTTTTACAATAGGAAAAACTATTTTTTGATTCTGAAGACTACTTTGAGATCAAATTGCCATGTGAAAAATCAAGCTAAAGACTGGTTTTTATTCCCTGACATCTCTACCCAGTGTCAATGAGTGATTTAATGAGTGAGCATCATTCATCTGCTGTTAATTTAGGAACTCAGTGTTGCTCTAATGCGAGGTAGTGCTAGGGACACTTTTCTTGAACGAAGGTCACCTGAGGTGGCTTTTCACTGAAGAAACACCCTGAAACATGATCATAACAGAATTTGTGTACAGTCTTATTTTGGCATGCTCTTATTTCATATACTATTTAATTCAGTAATATAATATAATAATACATAATAGATAATCTAATAAAAAATGGCTTTTGTGAATTAGTAGTTTTTCTGCAATGTCTCTGTAACCCAAGAGATCTTGTTGAGCTCTTTCATGATAAAAATCAGTGTATGGGAAAACAATTTTATTGAAAAGCATGGTGTTGATATAGAAATTACTTCCTTTGTGGAAGTTTGATACTTTAGCAGTATTTGGAATTTCTGGTGATTTGTTAATTTTATTTTTAGTTATCTATTTCTTTCATAATTTGGCTAAAATTCCTTTCTCAATTACAGGTTTAAAAAGGTTTGCTGGCCTGATATACCAAATCCTGAAGAGAGCCTTGCAGTGAAAGGGCCTGTTGCTTCATCTATGGTAATAGTTGCAATTTTATGCAGTAAAGAAGGGATCAAATGGAGAGAAAAGAAAAAGCACTTTTTAAGTGCTACAAAATGCTCTTTGTATTATTCCAAAACAATAGAGAACAGGCATCTTCATAAAGTATATTCATCTAATTCTTACAGGATATTGAGAAATAATGTTTTGAAGTGACAAAGTAGTTGGTGGACATGATTCATTTAATAAAGTAAATTAGATTTACACATTGAGTCTGTTAAATCAGGTTTTCTCATCTCTATACCTCCTCCCTTTTCCACAAAAAAATGCATTGCAACATATACTAAGATTTGGTATATGGTTGTGTTAACAATTCTGTCTTTTTATTTGTTGAATATTTATTCCTCATTAAAGTTTTGATGTTTATTTGAATGGAGTGGAGTCGATCAGGTTTACACAGGAAGTGCAATCTGTTTTTAATGGGAATTAAACTTTTTTCTCAAAAGTATCTGGTCAGACTAGAAAAGATGGACACCATCTAAACCTGATTCTGAGCCTTCATTAAAACTTGTTATTTCATTAAGCACAGAAAACCTAATATGAAAGTGTTTAGCAAATGGACAGAATAACATTGCCTTTTTTAGTTCTCAATCACATGTAGCTGCATCCCATCTGAAATGCATGTGAGCTCTTTACTAGTGCCTGTCTGAAATTACAAGTCAAACAGAGCTCAGATAGCAATATTTTATTTATTAAAAAATAAACTGATACATAATCTATCCATTTATAACTCTCCAATTTATCTCTTTGTACTGACAGAATAATTCATTTTTGAAAAGACTGTCATCTCAGACTAAAACTGTAGACTTTGAAGACATTAATGTTTTGGAATATTGTTTTCCTGAAGAAAGCCAGGAAGGATCACTACTAATAAATAATGAAAACCATGTTTCTGAATCTACTGATATTAATACAAAGGGCGTAACTAACAGAGATGGAAAGATACTGCATAACGAAGAGAATGAAGTTGCTAAATGTTTTTCACCATCCATGCCTTATGTAATTACTGATCAATTTACCAGAAGTCAAATGCATTCAGCTTTGATACCGGTGAAGGAAGTCCAATCCATAGAAATGCTGGCAAATGATTTCTGTGGATCCCAACAGAGTCCAATTAAAAATGAAGAAAATCATGATGAAGAAGTTTTAAAGCTGGAAGATTTCAGTGAAAAAGCACTGTTCAATCCATACCTTAAAAATTCTGTTAAAACAAGGGAATTTCTTGTTTCTGAAGGCTTGCCAGAACACAGTACAGATGAACGCAAAAGCCAGTCAAGTGTCTTACCTCCTTTTCAGCCAAATGTTCCAGGACAACCCTACATAACACTGGACATGTTCAGGCTGGCCAAAGCTCAGTAGCGTGAGAAAACTCCATCGTAAAATCCTCCTGTGAGATATCCCTTGGCACTGCTGCTCGTAGGCATTCATATGTTCTAACGTGGCTGATCTCGGTTAATTTGGATGGGAACACCCTCTTCCTTCAAATAGCTGTGAAGTTATTTTTTGAACTGTGTGTGTACATGTCAGAGTTCACTTTCAATGTGATGTTTGGGGTTTTTTGTTGGTTTGGTGGGTTTTTTTGGTTTGGTTTGGTTTTTTTAACCAGACATGCCAGTAGTGAGGCAAAAGTAATAGCTTTTGTTATTTCTTCTCAGTTCTCCTATATCAGCCTGCTAAAACAAACTGATATTTGCTGCAGGAGCATCCAGCAGTACAAGCAGCTCATCTCTTTCTCCCCACACAACCAATTCCCAAGGCTCAGCTCTGATGGGGGAACATGGGCGGACTTGAACAGAGGCAGAATCTGCCAAATCCTTCCTTCAGTTACATGAAACAGAACTACTTTCCTGTTCTTATTTCCCTTGCATGTTTTTTATCTGGTTTTATATATCGTGTTCCTCTTGTTTTACAAATGTTTTCTAGATTTCAGTAGTTGTCTTTTTGTATCCTGACTCTTCAATTAATAGTTTGGCTTATAGTTTCTTGTTTTTAGTGAGAGTATATTTGCAATGTTATCTGCATTTTGGGAAATGCGTTATGCTTGCTGTGTTGCTTCCTTTCCTTTCTTACGTTTTTAATCTTCCTCAGCATTTTGTGCTGGTTTTGTTTCTCCTGTATGTTTCCTGCTTTTTAAGACTGCTTACTGAAGGACAACTTCTTATCTTCTTGTTCCTGTGCTTCTAACTTGTTTCAGTTTAAAACTGTGTTTCCCACTTGAGATTTTGATATTTTGAACTGAAAAGAAATAGTCAACTAAATATGTCATCTTGTGTTAGAATAAGCACTGAGTTAGGACGTTATTTTTCAGGGAGGTAATGAAGAAACACTAAGTCTATAAAATCTTCCCTGATACTCTGTGGTAATTGATTTAGGATTAGATATTTCTACATGAAGGATATAACTTTTGTCATTTTTTAATGATTTTTTTAAGTTATAAATCTAATTGTAGTTTCCATTTTACAGATCAGCAATTAAGCAGTAAAGCACTCAATCACACTAATTTTTTAACAAGAAAGAGACCATTATTTTTACCAATTATTGTAAAACCCTTACTGAAATACTCTGTTAAATATCAGGTTTAAAAAGATGGAGAGTCTAAGTAAATTTCGAAGGGGGTGTTCAGGAGGACACATATGGGGGATATGGTAGTTTTAAGACTTTGAACTATTTTTACAGTATTTAGAGGACTGATGTCGTCAGTCTTGTTTGCATAAGACTGTAGTCTGCACAACTACAGATTTCTTCCTGGGTAAAAAAGATACAGGAGTTATGGGGATAGAAAAATGAGAGACAAATGTGAATAGGAATAGAAAGCTTTTCCTTTCTGTGCAGGAAGAGGAGTGGAAGAATGGAAAATACATTGTCCAGCATGAATGAGGAGGCTGAGCCTTTCCCTGGATGCATTGGCTATTACTTGCATTGTGTTGGGGAAAACAGTGTAAAGTTTTGCATTTAGGATCATTTTCTATAGTTTGGAAGCTGCTTTAACTTAGAACAGTGTTCCTCTAGTTGCCAAGAAAGGATGGGGAAACAATTTCTGCAAATGTTCCTTATCCAGCAACACTGATTTCCACCTCTCATGTCTGTTGGATCACTTTCTCAACCACAGTGCTCTAAGCCAAAATGCATGTATGTTTGCTCTTCTAAGCCCTTGCTCACTTAGGTAAGTCGTACTCTGAAATTAGGACAAAGCTTTGGTTAGGTCAGTGCTTTTTTCTGCTGCTTCAGTTGGCTCTAGATTTCTCACTCACAGCTGCATTGTTGTTTCCCTGGGCTCAGAACTCACTGATTCCATCACAGCAATTTTTTTCCCTTAAATCTCAGTATTTGTTTTAATATCACAATATATAAAAATAAACAGATGCAGAAATATTTTGGGCCTTTCTAGGAATTGTTTAGCAGCCACATGAAAGCTGCATATTCTAAGCTGCATGTTTGAGACAGGTAAAAAGTAAAAATAATGCAACCTTTAAGGGTTCATTAGAAAGGGGAAGTTCTTGCTGGGTGGCTTGGGTAGGTTATCCTTGTAACAATTCTTAGGTTCTGGAGGGTAAGTATATTCTTCTTTTTTATCCCATTTTATTTCCTTCCCTATTGATACTCTGCTTTTCTCTCCTCATTTTTCTGATTTCCTTACCCATTATTTTCTCTGAAAAAGCAAAATGCAAGGAGTGGTTTCAATACATTCCAGAAAGTAAGGCTGCCTTTTGCACATGATTTGGAATGAAAGCTTCCTGCACTTGGTTTGTTTTGCATTGGGAGTTGTACTCTTCCTGACCTTTTGCAATTTGTCTTTCAAACTAACGCTGTGAACCATTAAAAAACTAAAACTGAGAAAATGTGTAAAAATGTTTTTATTGATTTGTACTAAGTATACCATTTAGACATTTTAGATTTTCATATTCACATAGAATAGGTCTCACTTTGGACTGCTGTTTATTGGGTCACAAGAGAGTGGGCTTTAGTCATAATAAACTTCTGTGGTCGCAATTTGAGTTGTTAACTTTCCTTGAACATTCAACAACAAAACTAGTATTCCACTTGGGTTGTTATTCAGGCAAGAAAAATAAGTTTCCAAGTGCTTTTGTTAAAAAAACAGATACTTATTAGACAGCACTAATTCCTGGGAGCAGACAGTGCTTCTGAAAAAAATCAAGAGGAGCTCAGCCCAGGTGCTGTTTGTCAAGGCTGAGGCCTAATGAGCATTTCTCAGATTATAGTGTGGCTGGTGGGGGAGTGTGGGATGCACCACCACGATCCACCCCGTGACTAAAGTCAGCTTCTCTGGGCACGCTACCCCAGGCAGCACTACAGCCTTGGGACAGAGTGGCTGCCCCATGGAAAAGCACCTGGGGGTGCGGGTGACAGCAGCTGAACATGAGCCAGGGGGTGCCCAGGTGGCCAAGAAGGCCAATGGCATCCTGGCCTGGATCAGCAATAGTGTGGCCAGCAGGAGCAGGGCAGGGATTGTCCCCCTGGACTGGGCACTGCTGAGGCCACACCTCAAGTGCTGTGTTCAGCTCTGGGCCCCTCACTCCAAGAAAGACACTGAGGTGCTGGAGTGAGGCCAGAGAAGGGCAGTGGAGCTGGGGAAGGGTCTGGAGCATCAGTCCTGTGAGGAGCAGCTGAGGGAGCTGGGGGTGTTTATCCTGGAGAAAAGGAGACTCAGGGGTGACCTTGTCACTCTCTACAACTGCCTGAAAGGAGGTTGTGGCTGGGTGGGATTTGGCCTCTTCTCCTAAGTAACAAGTGATAGGAGAAGAGGAAATGGCCTCAAGTTGTGACAGGGAGGGTTTAGACTGGATATTAGGAAAAATTTCTCCACCAAAAGGCTTGTCAAGCACTGGACCAGGTTGCCCAGGGAAGTGTTGAGGTCACCAACCTGAGGGTATTTAAAAGATGTCTGTGGATGTGGCTCTTGGGGACGTAAATGGTGAACTTGGCAGTGCTGGGTTAACAGTCAGACTCTGAGCTTACCTTCCAACCTAAAGAAGTCCATGATTCTATAGGGCACATTCAAAACATAATCCACTTTGTTGATGTTACTTTTTTCCTCAGTGCAGAAAGGAGCCGAGAACTTAATGAGATCTGAAATCTGATCAGACTTTTTGTTAGGTGCACCCATGCATACCATTCGTAAACACAAAGATTACGTTAGAATTACCTCTGTGCTTTTCTAACCTACTCAACACACTCATTTCTTGCTTGTTCAGAGTTTCCTGTCAGCTAGCTGTCCATTACTTGTATTAGTATTTGGTCTCCCCTCCAACTGCTTTCTTGTCTCCCTAATGGTTGTTAAACCTTACATGAGGAGGTGTTCAGCTGCCATGTATTATGCATCCTTGCTGTGAGAACAAAATTGGGTGCCCAATGCAAAGCACATTTTGCTATTTCTTTGCACAGTATGATTTTTCCAATATGTTGCACATGCACAGTTACAGAAAGTTGAAATGCACTCACTTTCTTTCTCTAATGTTTGCCCAAGCAGAACATCTTCAGATGTAGACTTTTAAGAAAAGGAGAGGAATTGGCCCTGTCAGTGCTGCAAGTTGGTGTAGCTTCATCAGAAGTGATGCAGTTATGCAGATATACACATATATCATATGTATATACATATATGCATCTACGTAACTACACTGATTCCTCTGAGAACTGCCTGTGGAAGTGCTTGTATACACCTGAGCATATTCATGTGCACATGTGCCTGAGCCCAGACACAGTGAGGTGTCATAATCTAGTTTGTGCAGGAGTACCTTCAGAGAAGGAAGTTGTATATGTGATTTATATTGCTACACAGTGTCATTCACCAGCACAGATGGCATTACAGGCTGCTTCACTGCTGGGATCCTCTGTTTCGCTTTGTGCATGGAGTCTAGCATAAGAGCCCACACGGTCCTGGCCCTTGACCAGAAACCCTAGCCCATGTTTGTGCTGAATCTGTTGCGTTTAGATTTGTTGCTCCATGTTTCTGAGTTTCCTGTGTGACTGGCTCCCTCCATTCACAGTTCCATGCAAACCCGCACTCGCACAGTCTGGATGCTCAGGAAGCTCTAGCCACATGGAGGCTCAAGTCCACAACTACAGGGTAGGAGTATCATCCATTGCTCCCATGATACAGGTAATTGCTAAGATCAATAGTAAGATAATAACTTCGATGCCTCGTGATTGCAGCTGTGGCAGGCAAGGCAACTCTCACGGATAAGTCGAGTAGATCTGTGCAGACACCACGACCTTAGGGTGTTAATACTGGGCTAGGTGTCATACATTTTAAAATGACACTGAGAGGCTGGGTGGAACAAATGCCAGAGACCACACTCTGTGCAGCCTCAGACGAGCTGTGGTGCACACACTGTGATGTGGTTATGTAAGGGAAGTTTGGTCTGGTGTTTTTCTGCAGCTGAATGGTACCAATCCTTCAGCCTTGCATTGTCAGGGATTAGAAATATTACAAGAAAAGATAATGAGTCAACTGAAGTTCTACCTCAAAGAAATTTCAGATTTTAATTTTGAAAGCTCCCTTGATGAATTAGAGTAAGAGGCCTTTGTTATAACAGGGGTTTCATGTATTAGGTTGTAAGATTTTAGCTTTGCTCATCTAGATGTCAAAATACAAAATACCAAAGATTCAGCAGCGCAGTGTTGGGGAAGTAGTTTGTGTGGCAAGCAGTTTAATTCTAAACCTCAGCAGTCAAACAAAACAGTGTTTTGAATAAAAAAATCATGCTCCTTAGGATTGTAAGAGGTAATTTGTGAATATTTATTCAGTAGCTTTATCTTTTACTAGTAGCTATTCTGAAATAGTCAGATAACATATCCTGCTAAAGGCCACACGAAAATAACACGTAGAGCTTATATACCATAAATTATTTAAGGCCATATAAAAGCTTCTTGTAAACAGTTGAAATGGATACTAATTTAAGCTGATGTCTGAGTTGCTTTGCTCTTTTATCAATCTGCAGCAAAGATAGTGGAAGTTTTGTTCTACTGCTCTGTATTAATGTCTGACATATTGACAACAGGAAGCAAGGCATATTCTCACCGTAGGTGAGTCTTGAGCCCATAAGAATATGGGCTTATTGTAAGGTCAGGTAGCTGTTAATTGCAGCCTCTTCTGCCTCCTGGCATGACAAAAGTGAAACATACAGTGATCTTCTGGCGTTTATGTAGAAAGGCTATTTACTGGAAAATGTGCTACTCTTGCCACCTTGCATAACTAAAGGAATTTATATGTCCTGTGAAGAAAGGATGACATTTGTAAACAGAGCTGACAAAAAAATCATTAAGCATTGTTTTTGTAGCATGACCTGTTCTTAGTCATACTGTTCATTAGACATTTATTCAAAAATATTATTTGTACCCTTCTTGTGTTTCCCAGTCTGAGGATTTATGAAGAAGGCTCTGAGCAAAATAGTGTCAGTTTCGTCTGTTATGTCTTTTCTTTCTTCCACTTTGCAGAAATTTTTTTCTCAGTATTTGACAAAAATGTAATTATTCTAGTGAACTTGGCCTAATTTGCCTGCTCTTTTACTGGGATTTCTAATGATTATTTTGTTTGCCTTTTTTCTCAAGAGTAGTCATTTTACTGCTGCCTCACTATTTAATCAAAAACTAATGTTTTATCTAGGTCTTTTGAACTCAGAACAGGAATATGAAGAGTGACAGCCCAAAAATGGGAACAGATGTTTGACTAACATATTCTTCTGTGAATCGAATTTTTAAATGTATCAATTTTCAAGAATATCAGAACATGAATAGAAACAGATGTGCATACTTATGCTGTAGATTTATCCTCCTATCAGTATCCTAACAGGATACTTGAAAAGTAAACAGCGTGATTATTTAATGCTGCCCATTTGTCGGAGACTGGAGAAAAGATTAATGGCTCAAACCAACTGAAGCGTGTGTTTGGAGCGGAGAACAGGGCAGGCTCTGGGTAGGTGGGGCGGCCACTGCTCCACCCGCCACCCCTGGAGCCTCTGGCCCAGCCCCAAAGTGGCTACCAAGCCACTGCCCCCCGCTCCCCTCTCCCACAACTTCCTTTTCTCAAAATCTGTGTTACTTTAAATTGGGGTTTGCTAAGTGAGTGCTTTGTGAAGTGCCTTACTTTAATTGGATGTTGCTTTAAATTATTTGCCAAGTGCTTTATTCTCTAAAGTTTGCAAATAAAAGTTTGCTATTCAACCTCCTGGTAAGTTTGTTGTGTTCCGAGGGTGTTGAAGTACCGCAGCCCTTTAAAACACTCGCTGAATGAGCTCGGGGCGTAACACCATTCCTGTGCTGTACTTCCTTCAGCTCTTAAACGAGACAAGTGTAGAAAATGCTCTCGCCAGACAGAAAGGGGCACAATTTCAAACCAGTCATGTATCTAACTTTGTCTGAGAGATTAGTAATCCAGGGCGCAGGCTGCCCTGAGACACCCCAACTACAGATTAAGATGTCCTTTTCCAGGGTCCTGAATTACTCAGGCTATTCAAACGAGCCTTGGGAGTGTGGAGGAGGGTGGAGGGTTAGCCCACAACTCATTCGCTGGGAGATGAGATTCTGGGCGAGTAACAGAACATCTAAGGCTGCGGTGGGCTTGTTTCCCAATTCAAGCTGTCAAAGGAACTATGCTATGATATGGCCGTTTATATTTTAAAAGTGCTGCTTTAAGATTGACTAGTCCTATTGAGTAGTGAGGTCAAGACTTTTTATTTTGAATGTCTGCTACCAGTATCTTTCTCAGCCTCTTAGGCAGCCTTGATTGCCAGGCACTGCTCAGCCCCACGCTGGTGAGCAGCAAGCCTGCTGAGCCATCTAGTACATTGTTTCAGTTTCCGCGTATGACCTGATAGAACGGAAGTTTCTGAGTACTTATTTCTTGGAAAAGCAGCCTTACTTTTATTTCCTGGGTTTGTCACGGCTGTACTCAGAGTGCAGCACCAGCCTAGCCAAGGCTAACTTCTGCAGAATTTTCACCACTACGTGAGCAACTGTATGTCTAATGGAGTTTAACAAAGAAGTAACGCTTTTCATAATCACAGAAAGATTGTGCAAGAGTATCTAGGGATGTCAGAAACAATGAGCGTAAGATTATAGTCACAGTTAGGGCTCTGGATGACCACTTAGAACACCACTGATCTAAACTGAACACTTTATTCTGAAGCAAAAGAGCACAAAAGACTTTCTAAAATGTTACTACGGCAAATGATGTCCTAACGTAGGAAATCTCTTTCTTTAATTATACCAAATGAGCCCAGCACGATTCTCCAGTGAATCTTCTCATAGCCAGTGTCTGCTAAGTCTGGGCACGGACTCTATGTTGTATTTCTGTAACTGTCTTAAACAGAGTTTAGCTGAGAGGGTTTGAACTGGGAGGGGTTTTAGGTTTTGGTTTTTTCCCTGTTTGGTTATGTTTTGTTCCCTTTTAGTGGTAGGAATTTATGCCAGCATCAATAGTTTATGAGCTACAGATATTTTTATTTACAAAATGTGTTTCCAAATCCTCTGAACACAAAAAGGTTTGAACAGTGGGGGATGGTGTCTTTGCTTTGAACGTGAAGCTTTTTTGTCACTAGCATACTGCCCAGAAATGCTCTTACCCAGTTGTGTTCGTGGCTTTGCTGCCTGCTGCTCTCTCCCATGACCTTACACCTCCTTCAAACATGCTCCATGCATTTACTTTCATTTCCAGTAATTTTTTTGTTTTGTTTTATAGCTTAGCTCAAAAGACTCTTGGACTATTGCTTGTCTTTAGGGACTGCGTCTCTCTTTTGCTTTTGCTTTTATTTTCTGGAGAGCTTAACTGCTTTTACATTTCTGATGAAAGGCTTCTTCTTTTGGGCCAGACAAGGTTTCCCAACATTTGATCTGCAAGGAAGGAAGCAGGGGAGTGTTGAATCATTTTGGGTGAAAAGGAACACACAGAACTTTAGATTTTGCTATTTTTCCAGCACACAGGGCTGGTTCTCTGTTTATAAGCACTGTCTTTATTAAGTAAAGGACAATCCTGTAAATAAGTTGTGCATTACATCTCCTGATGCACTATGATGAAAGAGAGAGGAGGTGCTTGATCTCGAATAGGGATGACCCTATCCTTTGCTCCCATCCCTTTTTGACTCCTGTGAACATTTCCACTTCCTCAGCCCTACTGTCTCAATGCAAAACTACCAAACAGATGGCTGTGAAATTACCTAAGCCTTGGGTTCATTAGCAGGTCTGCTAGTTTGTAGATACGGACCAGGTTCCTGATCTAAGGTAGGAGCAAGGCAGCACATTTCTCAGTGAGCTGGCAGTGCCGTGCCTAATAAGGATAGGAGCACAGAGGTGCAGGGTAAATCCCTCGTGTGCCACTGCTTGCTTGTGGTGACTGGTTTTTTTGTTGCCATGTCCTCGGGTAAATTCTTGGGTGCATTGTCTCCAGCTCGCGGTTTTTCTGCTGCCACGACTGAGGTTTAATTTTGTAAGGACTGATTTTTTCTTTAATGATAGGGCTAACTAGAGTTTCTCTCTAGAACCACATGTTGTGCAAGGTATCTCTGTTTACTCCAGTTTTTGTGGTTGAGTCTGAGTTTCACTGCCTTTAAAGGAATTTGTACTCTGTCAGTGTTTGTTTATTTTTTGTATTTCTATGCTGACATTTTTATTTAAGTTACTCCACAAGCTGCAGTCTCACAGAATCTGACCTTTTTCCTGCATTACATTCAAGCTAATTTTAAGGGCTGATACAAGATCCGTTATTCTTCAAGCTCACAAAATGATTCAATTTGCTTCCATTTACAGATGTGTATCTATGCATTATCTATCTAAATGGCATTAATTTATATAAATAAGTAAAATGGAGAGGCTTTCTGGCACTTGCAAGAATGTTAATAGTTTCACTTAAGGAAGATATCCAGCAGACAGAGGAGTAAAAACACATGCAGCAAATGGAGCATGATGGGGATGTGCTAAAATAGCTGTGCCCTGAGCAGGCTCTGGAGACATCTGCTATTGCCCTGGGGCTATTGCCAAGCTCTTGTGTCTGAGAGAAGCAGCTGGGGAGGGAAGGAGGGACGCTCTTCAGGTCGCTGGCTGAACATGGCAAGTTTCATGTAATACGTGATAAGGGACAGTCAGAATATGTTTTAAAGTTTATTACAGTGACCCCGTTTAGGAAAGCTGTCTTAGTACCAAAATAGCACCCTTGCCTCGTCCACACGCGAGTCTGAGTGGTGGTGGGGAGAGGCAGTGTGCGTGGTGGAGCGATCCCCGTGGGTCTTTGGTGCCCGTGCAGCCACGCGTGTCCTTTTGCCAACGCAGCATCTCCTCAAAACGGGAAAAAAGCCGCATCTTTTCGAGCAGGAAGAGTTGTGCTGCCACAGGTTTAGTCCGGAAATAGTCCTCGGAAGCCCCATGTTCTTTCCCAAAGCACTCGGGTCAGGGGCGGTGACTTATCTGGGCCGAGCAGGGCGGTGGTTCAGGCGGCAGCGGTGCGTGCGAGCGGGCTTCCTGCCGGCCAGCCCCGCACGCCCGCCAGCCCGTGGCGACACGGAGCCGGTAACTGGGGCCTGTTGCGTGCGGACCGGCTATTGTCAGGCCTCGCCCGGGGGGATGGTGTGCCAAGCGGGCTCTGGGAGGCTGACCTGCTCGGCAGCAGGCAGGCGCCGAGCCTGCCCGTGACCTGGATTTATGACTCGGGATTGCGGGTGATGGAAAAACTTCGCAAGGGTCAGGGCTTTTGCTCACAATGGGAGAGGAAGAAGAGGACCCGAGGGGGGCTTGCTAAACTGCCAGAAAACAAATATTGAAAACACTCAGGAGTCAGTGCTGGAGCGGGCAGCCTGCCCGGCGGGAGCATCGGCCTGCCGGCTATTCCGAGCAGCGTGTGCTGCCATCTCCTGTCGCGGCCCCGGGGCTGGACGGGCCGTGGGGCGCCGGGGCCCGGCTGCTCTGCTGGCCAGAGGTGCCGGACAGGCCAGGAGCGCGGCTGTCCGTGCTGCCGGGAGCAGCGGGTCTGCAGCGCGCTGGGTCCCCGGCTGGTGCCCAGGCTGCCCCACTGCCCCCACGCCGCGGGGCTCCCTCGCTGGTCCCAGCCAACGCCGCCAGCAGGCGCCCGCTCGGCTGCATCCCAGACAGGATGAGTGCCCCAGGCACTCACAGCCCTACGGGGCGTTTTATGAGGAGCTTTATTCGGGGTTCTGGTGCCCAGAACCTGCTGCGTGACACTGTGCACTTGGGTAACAGGCTGTGCCAGCAGCAGGAGGAGAGGACCAGCTGAGAGCTGCTGGAGCTGAGTTTGTGGCTCCTGCAGAGCTGTCCTCTCACTGAAACCTGCTGCTGGCCCCTGACCCGCTCAGTGTCCAGGCTGGCTGTGTGACTCAGGAGTCATCACAAAAGGAAAGCCAGGGCGATGCACAGTACAGCAACGAACAGCTTCCATTTCCAGACGATTCCGGAGTCAGATTACTCACCGGGAAAGTCATCCTGCATGTCCCAGTTGGGTCACTAGTGCTCAGCCTCCTCGACTGATCTAGGAATTTCCTAGCTATTTTGTAGGGAGTGGGAGGAATATCTTGGCTCTGCTAGTTATTTCATGTGGATGGAGTCTGCTGGGAAGTCAGAGAGGCACTGGATCACTCTGCCATGAGTAGCACAAACGACTGGAAAATACATGTAAGATGGTTTTGCAGAGAGGTTCAATGTTACTGTGATTATCAGCGGTCAGAACGAAGCAGAGATCCCCCAGCCGCACTGCAGCCACAGCGCCCGGAGCTGGGCAGGGCTGGCAGGGCTCCTGAGCACCTCTCCAAGGCTGTTGTGCCGTGTTGCTGTCCAGAGACAATCCTGGCTGGACAGACCTAGGCTACTTCAAAGGTAGAACGTGGTTAGGCACAGCTCCTGCTCCTGTGCACCAGACTCTGCTGGCCCCTGCCATGGGGAAGGAGAACTGTTTCCAGGAGCCCAGCTGCTTCTGGAGTTCTGAGTATACACTGCTCAAGTACGTGTTTCCTGTCTTGCTCTGGCAGCAGGGGAGCAGCCTGTAAAGGACAGACTGCTGCCTCCTCTTCTGCACACACTCTGTCCTGCACTAATGCTCACCAGCTGTGAGCGCAGGGCAGCAGGACACACAGAAACGCTATGGCTCAGTGGAAAGGTGAAGGGTCTTATGTGAAACAGCGCTTAGTGAAGTACTGCGCAGTAAACCAACATTTTGGAAAAGGAGTCTTTGCATCTAACACCACCAAGCATTAGCTCATGTATAACATGCCCGGGATGGCTCTTCTGTGGCAGTAATAATTTCTGCTGACATATAATGGAGTGCTCCCTTCCCCACCCCACTACCCCCCCAGTTTCACAGGGGTCTGAGTCTGTCTATTCAAATGAAGGCTTCAGCCAGTAAGGGGAAGCAGTCTTTCCCCAGCTGCCCACTTTAAAGCCTTTTAAGGTGACCAGCCTTTGAAGACCCAACTCTGCTTTTTTTAGTACTGTGATATAAGTCAGTACTTTTTAGTATTGAGATATAAGCCTGTGAGTATCCTCCACCCCTGAGAAACAAAAGAACTAAGCCCAGGTAAGACAGAGAGCAGTGCCAGACATAGCCAGGCTGGTGCTGCCTTTCTTGGAAATGAGACCATGTGGGTAGACAGCATTGTTTCTGCTTCCAGGAGCAATTACAAAGGAGGGAGTGAAGACCATTCACCTGCTGCTGAATGTGGCCACAGGTGCAATGAGGTAGCCTTTTATCCAGGTATGTCACGGTCATGTCTCTCTGTTTCTTGCATGTGAGGCAGTGGCCCAGACTCTTCTGTGGTTACTACTTGGTCAGCCTTACAAAACACTGACTCCAGCACACAAGGTAAGTATGGAATTTTGTTTTGTTTTCTTTCTGCATATTATGTACTACAGAAATGCAACATTCAGGCTCAGTCAGGTAACAAAGAGGAAGACATTCAAAACTGACCATAAAGTAATTTGTAGAAAGCAGATTTTATATGACAATACACATGCAGCTTGCAAAAGAATAAAGACAGTGAACAGGTATTAAAACACATTTCCATACAGAGACAGCTTATGCAGCAATTTACAAGTTTAACCTCTGGCCGGAGTACGCAAGCCCTTTAAAGCTGGCATTCAAATTACCACTAGCTTAATCAGCCATACTTACTGTAAGTACATAGTAAAATTTAACTTAATGTTTACATTCACTAGCCATCCAATCCAGCATCAAGGCACTTTCCTTGTTGGTACATCTGTTCCTGTGTCCCACACCTCCACTTACCTAGATGCATATATTGGCACAGCAAACTGGGTGACCAGTAACTTCTTATCCCCAAATAAAAGCAATTGGTTACTAGACAATCCCTGGCTGTATCAAAGTGTCAGGCTATATGTGACACTGTAAACAAAACTGGTGTGTTAAAAAAAACACGGCAAGTTGACTGGATCCATTAACAAATGTGCTTTGATGATGAAAAGTGATAGGTGTTATCAGTTTCCACACTGCAGAGAATGCCCATCTGCCACGCCCGTGATCCCCGGAGAAGAACAGCTGACACTTTAGTCTGAGCAAGAGGATGTGGATGTGGAGCTTTCCAGCTATCAGTCAACAGTTGTGCCATAAGTGTTTTTCATCTATTGTTACAGAAGTGTGCTTCTGCAGAGTAGCAATGACATTATTGCATATATCCCCTTCAGGTTGTCTTTGCAAATAAATACAAGTACTGGCTAAGGCTGCATTCTGGGAGGTACTTGCTGCCCACCCTCTCTCTGCACTGCAGTTAAGAGGCAGGGAAGCAGACAATTGTTGAAATCTGGCCCTTCATTACAATTTTAGGTTTGTTTTATCAAATCCTATGGCCTTAGAAATGCATCCTTGTGCATTAAGTCAGCACTGCTTTTATTTTCAAGAATGGCTCAGATTGCACAAGTCCTACCAAGGAAACAACAGTGAAAGCAAATACACATGAATTTTAGGGTTTTTTTGGTTTGTTTGTTTTATTAATGCTTTCACTTTAAAGGAAGAGAAATGGAAATTCATGAGTCCAATGCAAGATACTTAACTTCAACCTCCTCCAGACTTTTGCACTTGTACCTCCACTTTACTGCAGTTCTCTGGATCAAAAGCAAAGCTAAAGACTCGGGTTGGCTGCAATTCCCTAACAGCTGTTTCATGACAAAAGACTCAACATTTTTATAAAAACTTCTCCTGTAAAACATTTTAAGCGACTCCTGGAATTCAAAATGGGTTATATGTATCCATCCTTACAGAGAGAGAAGAGGTTATGGGGATTAATTAACTCTTATAGTCTATCAGTCAAGAGAACTTTTTAACACAGTTAAAGGAATGCATTCAAAGAACAGTTAATCTCAACTACAACCACTGTCTAATGGGGAAAATAAACCAGTGTATTTAGTCCCATTTAATGCACATAAATTACAATGTAAAATGTGTACGTCCTGGAGTGGGGCAGACTATTAACAATCTGACAGTCTTTGGAGTTTCAGATCCCACTGAGAAGTCAGTGCCCTAGCAGCATACACTGATGTGGGTCCTGGGTATCTGAGACCTGGCTCTAATTAAACAAGCTCAATTACTGAATTTAAATCAGCATGGTGATCCCCACATACTGGGCATACTGATGTATGTTTTAACCACCTGACAAAGCTCGTGATTTACAAAGCTGAAGCTCCAAGCCCCGCCCAGGTGACAGGGCTTCTCCAGAGCCCAAGAATGGGACTCAGCCCTTGCATGTGAACTCTCTCATCCTCCCAGGGCCAAGGTTCTTTCCAGTTTTTGCTAGGCTCCTGTACCACAGACAAGCACATACTTGTCATAAACTCTCCAGAACAAAGTCTAAACAAATTTTTCCTCTGCTGTGCTTGTGCTGCCAGGTTAAGGCTTAATAGGCAGCTTAATTTTCTACAGTGGCATGGGCATGTATGAAACAATCCCAAGACTTTAACTACAGCGGGAGAGGATATTCCTAGACAATCTGCCCTTAAAGTGAGCCAATACACTCCAGAAAACAATACCAATAATCTCCTGGTCTAACAGGACCACCACAATAGAACTACAAAGGTAATATATTCACTGCTCTTGTAAACAGAGGAGCATTAGCCAGCCTGCAGTCAAGAGGTTTTTCAAATATGCTAATATATTTCTATTAGCCTCCCTTTCCTACCACCAAATTGACAGTCCTTAAAACTATTCTTCAGCCTGTACCTGAAAAACTCCAGTCCAGGAAATCAAGATGGACATGAAAGTGTCTATACTGAAATGTGACTTTAATAATGCCTTTATTTTGTTATGTGCACCAAAAGCCATTGGTGAAGGGGGGGGAGGGTGGAGGAGGAAGAAAGTTTTTTCTTTAATTACTATGTTAGGGGCAAGCTCAGAAAATTTTAGTGAATTGCTATAACTACACTGCAGATACTCTTAAAAACCTGTATGCAACTGTTTGATACAATTAGATTTCTACAGTCCAAAGTACAAAATCTTGTTAAACCCTGAACACTGCACAATATATTTGGCACATACGTTCATGAACTAGCTGTAAACCTGTTATTTATATGTATTGTGGCTTCTACAAGCTGTTCACCCACCAGGAGCTCCTGCTTAGTCTTTAGTATTTTAGCCCTAGGTAAATGCACTATCTCAAAAGAGAGCATGTCACTGCCAGCCAGCCAGAACTCTCTCTAGGATCCACTCAGTTCTGTGAGTTTTATTACCACTGACCCACAAACAACAATGAAAGATGCCAGAAGTGACAGGCCGGAACTCTTGTTAGCATAGACTTTAAAAATCAGAATCTCTTGATGCTGTTTAACATCATTAAAGTCTTGAATGGCCAATGATTAACAGCAACTGAGAAGAAAATGCCTTCCCTTTACAGAAAGGCAAGTAGCGAGTTAAGGAACACCTGACATTCTCTCTCAAATAACATATGCTATCAAAAGTATTACTGAATCACAAAAACATAATTAAAAAAATTAAAAAAAATTTTGAAAACATCCAGACCTTTGCAGCAATGTTTAGACTACACAGCCAGGTTGTGGCCTACAGTATTTCAGAGATGAGAAGATGGACTAAATGCATGTGGCTGCTGGGCAGTTCTAATAAGCATGCACACTGCTCAACAAAGACTTTCCCTTTTACTTGTGATTTCTACAGTCACTGTGAAGTTTGCATAGAGAAGATAACCCATCCCCCAGTAAAGTAACTGCTATTTTTTTCCAAGATGAATGTGTTCTGAAAAAGGAATGCTCCTTCAACCTCTGAAAAATGAAAGATGGTCTCTGCTGTCTCATGACAGCACAATTTTCATTATGCCTTTGCCCTCTGGGAGGGAATCTGAGGGTGCTGAGGTGCAGTGGGGTGAAAAGGAAGAAGACTGGTCTGAAGAAAGGTGTAATTATAGTAAGCTGCAACATAGCCTTTTAATCTAAAAAAAAAGTGCCTAGATACAGAAAAATACTGTCAGGAGAAAGGAACTGTGGAATACTGAAATGTTATTAAAGATTCTGCATTCTTTATCTGTTTTAAATATTCCAAACTTCAAGAGGTAATCTTACGAATTTACTCTTGCACTTAATTTCTTCGTAACAAAAGCAAAAGACACGTGGACATTTACATGTGCACCCATCCTTCCATGCAAGCTGGCAGACAAGGACAAGGGAAGATGAAATGATACTGACACCTGCCTTTCAAGGGCTTTTAGCAAGTGCTCTGCAGAACAGCAGTACCAGAGGTCACAGCACAAAAGGTTTCAGGTGGTCTTAAATACATAGTTATTTCGCTGAAGGAGAAACAAAACATTTGTTTTAGTCTCACAAAACAGCATTTAGTGTTTTGAAATAAAGTTTTATTAGTGTCAGAATAGAAAGCTGACTAGCCTATATTAGATTTGAAATGAATTAAAAAAATCTTTAAGAGTGCCATAAAATTTCTGGTTATCATTGGAGAAGGGGTTTACTGTCATGTAATTTAATGTTTGTTTAAACACTGGTAGAGGAAGTTTCCAAGAAATGTAGCTTCTTCAAAAAAATGTAAACCATACGAGCAGGGAAGAAGTGAGACACTAAGAAAAAAGTAAGGAATGTTAACAACCACTTAAGTGTTTTTTGTGGTTCATGATTGCTAATAGATACACACTACCAGCAAAGTTCAAATTCAGAGTACAGGTTTTGGTTTTAGTTCCAAGAGCATCAATGACTTCAATGCTTTGGCTGCTTTCAGTTTCAAGGATGTCCTGCAGTATTAGCAGTGAGGTTACAGCACACTAACAGCTGCAGTCTATCAGGAGGAAGGTCGTATTTCCTTTCCACTGAGCACTTAGAAAAATGGTGAAAGCTTACAGCTTGTTACTTGAGCTGTATACAGCCAAGGTGCACTTATTAAACAAAGGCATGTATGACCACTAAAGTTTTATATAATCAAACCGTGACTGGGGTACAAAGCCTTTAAATAACTGCTGATCTGTGTTGTCATCTGATTTCCAAACTTTTGAATATGAGACTGAATTGCTGTGCGTCAAGTAGCAAGGCACATTTTTTAGGCCAAATTACTCTATAGTTCATGTGTACACGTATCTAAATGTAGGTAAAGTATCAATTACTATAGTAGCATTCAGATTCAAGCAATCTTGGTGTTTTCCTATTTGTACACCACAGCAAGTTCTATTTATTTTTTATGGTTTTTCAACAGGGATGAACATGATTTGCAGGGCTGGTAAGCTGAAAATTGAGGCACTGGGCCAAGTTAGAATTCAGTAGATCAACCAAGTTATTGAAAAGTATATCACATAAGTATTCTTCCATGTCAGAATACTGAGCTTCAGTATTACTTCTGCACAGAGCTGCACTGTGCAACTAGAGCTGGCTTTTTAGGCTTGTACACTGCCACATATCAAAGTATTTGTTCTAGGAGGCCTATTGGCTGATGTGAATATTTAAAACTTGCCCTTTTCAATCATGTGAAATTCTGTTACGAAGAGACACAAAAAGCCCAATGTAGCTCAAAGGCTCATTCAGCTACCCAGATGAAAGATTTTATGTAGTGCATAAAAGTAAATCTCCAGTACGTCTGGACTGGAAATTTTCCACAAAAACAGTCCTTATTGTGTTTTGTCAAATTACTCTTTGCTTAATTTCAGTATTTCTATCTGCAGTACGATAAAAATACCTAGCTTACTTTATCAGAAACACAGGGGAAGATGTGAACAGGCACTAATGAAGGCCTAAACAGAGCCAGTCTTTTCTCTCACTGAGGCATATAGCCCCCTTGTCTCACAGTCTGTGGGAGGTAACTTTTTGGCATTTCATCAACTGACAGTGGATTTTCTTCCACTGTTTCAGGTCTCACAGTTTGTCCTTCAGTACATGTCTGTAAAACATTTGATAGAGCAGCTTCCTGGGTATTTTTTTCCATCCCAAGGCCCAATGGCTGTGAACTCTGACCTGAGATCTGCAGTTGAACAAATCCAACAAGATCTCCCTCGTTAGCATGAGTAATTTGCTTTGTTCTTTCAAAGCATGGCCTGTCTGTGTTGGTTTCATCCTGACCACCATTTTGTCTGAAATACTGCTGCCTCTGTGCTGGAATGTCAGCTCCTCCAGCATGATCCTCTGATCTCTCTTCTGAATCTAGCAGTGGCTGAGTTGACTCAGACCTTGAAAAGACTTGTACAGGTGTCTGGTCTCTGTAGCCATTAAGCACTACAGTTGAATACTGCACAGTGCTCGAAGTGTTCTGTGTTGTTTCACCTTCATCGCTGTCAGAGACGCTTTGCCTAGGAGAAGACATGCACGAGGATCCTCCAATACCACTGCTGTGCCCTTCTGAAGTACTTTTTTCTTTCTTAAGCAAGTCAAAGGGTTTTAGATCTTGTTCTGAAAAAGACTTCTTGTCGTCAGCTTCTATTTCTACGACGCTTACATCTGTAAAGCTGCCTTCTGGGTACATCTGATCTTTGGAATTAAAGTTATGCTGAAAGAAAGAGATGTATGTCGCCTAAGAGGAAGGTTATGTTAAAATTCAAAAGCCTCAATAAATATATGAATTTTTATTCTGTAACGCCTTTGAATTTCTTCATGTAAGTTTTCTCTTTACTAAGTCTGGCAGTATCTCCAAAGCATGTGTTAAAAAATGAACGATACATCTCTGTTTCCAATACAGTCTTAATTATGTGGCTATTCTAAAATCATAGTGGATGTGTGAGCAAGCCTTTGCTCTCATTTTAATTATTCTTAAGAGCTGTAAACATAGAAGCATTTGCTATGCAGCATAGGAACATTCTATACTGAGAACCATACATTATTTCAAATAATGTATTCAATATCAGAATACTTCTTCACAGAAATTAGCCACAATTTGTTGAACAGAATTTGCCTGGTCATACACCCCACACGTGGCATAAATTTTGCTGCCATCTTCTCATTCATGAGGAACTGTTTAGTGTCTTCTCTCTCATTCATGACTGAACCGTGCAAACAAATCACTTCAGGGTTTTAAAGAAGGGGAATCATGAATTGTTTACTTAATACTGATTTCCCACAAAGGAGCAAAGAAATGAATACTTGACCATTCCAACTAGTAAACTGAATCTAACCCACAACTTTAAAGCCCATGCTAGACTGTGAATTTGTGCCGAGAGCCATGTATTTCTAATGCTGAATCTACAGATGCAATAAAGTCTTCTAATCATATTGTATCACAACATCAACGAAACTTAATATTCAGGTTTTTCCTTGAAATCCACATGTGCTAGAAGACAGAAGACTCCCCCTGGTCAGTTCATCTGAAATCTTGCAGACTAGAAAGGTACAGGATGCAGAAAGGTGAGTATTACCTTAGCTGGAACTTGAGGAGACCAATGAGCAATGTTACTCTTGGATGGATCAGGTACGATAGGCCAGATATGTTTTTTAATCCTACAAAGGATCAAAAATGGAAAAAAGTCACAAGACGCACTCCCCAAATTCCCTGTTCATAGCAACTACAGCAGAATCCAGAACACCACTCCCTTATACAGCAATTCTGCATTCCAAGTAAGAATGCTTCCTGGGCTACTTTTTACCTTTGTATGAGGCTGTACTACTCAGCAAAACACCACTGCACTTAACTCCTCTACACATTAGATGAAGCTATCAGTGTAACGCAAAACAACAAATGGTAAAAGTGAGAGATTTGCAAACTTACAGCACTCTAGAATATACAGAGCTATTACTTAGGTAGAGTTTATGATGCATGCCAGTATGAAAATACAGTCCCGCTTCTTTTCAAGATAACTATGAATACCAAAGGTCAAAATCTAAGCTAACTTCACAGTTAAAAATAAAGTGAAAATATTGGGAAGAAAAACTTGTTTTATAACTCTTAAGAATGTACTGTTACTTAAAAACTCATGCATCTATCTTGCTCGATATAAACAGGCTCCCACAACAGATCCTCTGTAGCAGAGCTCTGAAGAACAATGCAAGATGGGCTTTCCACCTGATGCCAAATAAGAACTAATTTTAGGAGCAGCAGGGAGGTCAGAAGGAAAAGGGCATAAAATGCTGTGTTTAATCAGAAAGAAATGAGAGTTGACAGGGGACACAGGAGAGGTGCGACGCCTTGCCAGGGGAAACACTGCAGCAATGATATCTTGGTTAAAGCTACAGACAAGAGCTTTGAGGTGGGGGAGCAGGAGGAGGCAGGTTGCTTCCCAGCAGACAGTAAACAGGCACAGACTTACTGGAGATCATGATGTCTGCCTAATTTTTTTTGGCCATAAAGCTTAACTTTTGTTATTGCTCTAATTAAATAGCCCAAATACAACAAAGAGACTTCCTGCGCTTCACAAACAAGGGACCATCATTCCACTCACAGGATGACTAAGAAACATAGACAGCATATCCTGATCAAAACCTAACAAAGCTAATCCTAACTATGTCCAGCAAATAAAGCATGAGTTTTCTTGCAGGACTGAATCATGGAACATTTAGTATGTGTGTAATTAACAGTAAGAAATTCGTATCAGAAGCGGCCCTGGTTTCCCAAAGAAAACACAGAAATTTTCAACACTAATCAACATACGCATGTTTTAACTTTTTTTCTGATCTAACTGCAGAATACTTAACTGGTTTGGTATAAATTACTGCCATTTCTGCTGTGCTCAGAAATATAAGAGGAAGAGTTCATTTGTACTTACAGGTCACGTTTGTTGAAGCAAAACAGAACTCCAAGGAGCACAATCAACAGGAATGCTAGACACACAGGCACAACTATGGCCTCAATTTCTCCTTTTCCTGAAGGAGGTGAAAAGAAGCAGTTATAGCCCACTTTGGCATTTAAGGTATGCAGCAACAGTACATATTTCCAAAGGGTTAGGGAGAACCTGAAACTGAAATACCTCAATGCTCAGTCTCAAACCTTCACATTCAGAAGAACCTTTTCACTATATGAAAAGAGCCTCCTGGTGAAAACATGAAAAGCTCTGTCCTGACAATCTAGTGCCTTGCATCAACAAAAGACATGGGTTGATCCAGAAGTTGTAATACTGACAGAGCAAGTAATTTTGTAGCTTGGGTAGGTATGACAGTAACACCTTTGTCAATTCATCTGCTGCCTAGGTGTTTCAGTGCCCTGGTGGCTGTCATAACTTGGTCATGGTCAAATAAGTAAAGTAAAATAAACAAAGTCACGACTCATCCATCAATTTATTCTGTACATGAAGATCTCTTCTGCCTGCAACAACCAAAGTTTGCATTATTGTTATGTACTCCTTCCAATGTTATACACATTCTTAAGCAAACCTTAGAGAATGCTTAGGGAAGAGCAACATTATACAGAAAAAAAGCTAAATTTAGCTCTGCTAAATTTAAGTAAGTGTCTTCCACAATTAAATTCAGCTAGTAATGTTGCTATAACCCTTACATATAAGAAGCACCCTAAAGCTCAACATACAATAAATTTAACTATTCAAAATAAGTTTCTGTAAAGAACTGTAGCAGACTTTCATAGTGATATAAAGAATGTGGAAGGGCTCTGAGAATGGCATATGCTGACTCGTATCTTGATCTGCTGATATAGGTACAAGCACACTCCCCTACAGCTTCTTTAGCACACCTTATCAGGATTAAAACAAAGACTCTGACTAGGGGCAGGTGCCACTGGACACCAAAAGGGACAAGGGCACTGAGTAAATCCTAATGGAAAGTCAGGGCAAAACAATATTATAACCTGAAGTATACATAAAACACATCCAAAACAGCATGCTTAATAACATAAAAAGTGCAATTCATGAGGTTTGCAGAGGATATCTTGCTCCCTACATAATCAGAAAAATCCTGGCTAAACCACCTCTTCGTGAATGAGCACTAGACAAGCCACCTGGGTATCATGTATGCTACAAGTTGACTGTAACTGAAACTTTAAAATAGAATCACCTTCCCCTCCTAACACATCTTGCATAGAGCCCTGCTGTATTGCTGCAACATTAATTCGTACTTCTACCAATTGTGCCACTCTGCCTTACCAAATTTTTGTGTAGTAAATGTGAAATCAGGACCAGTCCTGCTTCCATTATCTGTGGATGCCATCATCCGCACAGTATACAGTGTGTCACTGGTTAGAGAAGAAAGGGTATACTCTGTCTTGGAAGGATCCACTGTCACAACTAAAGAGAAGAAGAAATTTATACTAGTTTTCTGTACAATTTATTACATCGCCACAAAACCAGCAACATTAAGACACCAAGAGTTCAGTTGTGAAAAGTAGTTTTAATAGAACACGTAGCAGATGGAAAATACAACAAAGACCACAAACTTGTACAAGGAATGCTGAGATTCATTAGTTTCTGTTTAAGTGTCTGAATTTAGTCTCTTTCTATATTTAATTTCCTGTGAGATTTTTTCCCCAGAATGCACCTACAAACTAAACTAGCAGTATAACTGAGGCCTAAAGGTATCTAGTAACCCAAATACATAGCACTAACGAGGAACTGCAAGTACTGATTAGAAAAAAACCAAGGTAAGGAATAGTAGGACATGGGTATGCATAAGTACCTCGTCCTTCCAATATAAGCAAATCTAAAAATTAAAGTTTTGATAGTGCTAGCTCACTGTAGTATGCCTGCAGGTCATAACACAATATTGAAAATTAAAATGCACTTCAAACAAGATGATCTATATCAGTACTATATTGATCTACAGCTCCGGGAAGACAAAAAAACTCCTCCCCAATCCCTTTTTTTAGGGTTTTATCATAGTTAAATGCAGTCAGCTCCCTTCGTATCTTGAATGTCTGCCATCATCTTGATATACCACCGTCTCATTCTGTATTTAGACAGCAATATGGGAGCACAATACTCACAAATCAGCTTTCAGAAACTAAACTCAGTACCCTGCTATACACAGACTGAATGTTCTGAATTCCTTACTGGGGACTTTCTGTTCTATATGGAGGATTATGGCTCAGACACCAGCTTTACGTTTTCAGAACAGATTGTCAGCTATAACTGATTCTGCATATTTTTTCAGGAACAAATATTAGGAAGGAGACAGATGAAACACTTCAATGCCACAAAACACTTCTCTGTTTTTTGGTACCTGTTTCATTTCCATCAATAGTTTTGTAAAGTATGGTGTAATTTCGGATAAATCCATTTTGTTCCTCAACTGTGAGATGGTTCCATGTCAAAACAGCTTCAGCTTTTCCTACTTTTTTTGTCTGAACAGTAGGTCCTTTTGAAGGACCTGTAATGGGAGATGAAGATTAGTTTCTACTTAGCAACCTTACATTCACACATGCAGCATATTAACAAGCACTGAACTGTCACAGCATAAAAACTTCAATGGAATAGTTTGAGTAATTCATCTGGAAAGCACTGTTTTCAGTCAACATAAAAACTACAAAGATGGTTTCAAAAAGAAACATTCAGGAAAATAGACATGAACAGAATAATCAGTACATTGCAGGAAACCTTCAACTGAAGTTAAGTCTTGATTTCACGCTTGAAATTTAAAATAAATATAAATTTAAGCATATAAATATCATTATTATAAATTATAAATATATGACATATATATAATAAATGTATCACTAAAATAACAAATTCATGTCTAATTATCCAATAAAGGTTGGAAAACCAAAGAGCCAGCCATAGGTTTAGCTCCCCAACGCTGTAAAAAGGCAGAATGGATGATAACAGAAGGGAAAAGATCAACGATGTCACCTGAACCCCAAGTATTAAACCATTTTTCATTATACAGTCCAGATTAAAGTAAAGGTTTCTTTATTTTTTTTCGAAAAGAGCCAGAGTGTGTGCTTCAAGGTGATGATTTTGTACTTACGATCTTGCTTAAGATAAGCCTTCACAGATTGTCCACTTCCCTGACCATCAGCATACAGAGGGTACACAGTTATCAAATAACACTTGAAAGGCTTTATACCTAATAAAAGGAATTTAAAAGGTATTGATTCACAGACAGTCAAATTGGTCACCATCCTTCCCATTTACTTCAGATACAGGCTTCTGAGTTTTGGCTGTTTAACTAGGTGCATTTGTACCTAATGCAGCTGAGTATTTTCTAGAATTCACTGATACACTACTACAAAATATTAACTAAAGGAACAATGTAATGGTTCACATTCAAATGTAACATTTAATAAAAAGACTTCAGAGAAGTCAGGAGGTTTTTTTCTAATTTATTTTAAATAGAAAGCCTTTATTTGTCTGTAGCATTAACTCCCAAAATGATTAATTTCAGATAGTGATCATAATCTCAAAAGAACAGTAAAGCTGATCAAGTTTCACTGTTTGAACTCAGTAATCAAATAATTTGATTTTGAAAGAACTCAGTCTTTTCACTATCTTAATGCTTTCCAAGAATGACAATGCTAAAAGCAAAATGGAGATAAACTCCTTGTTGTTACGTAGTATAAATTTTAAAATGCAAGACCAGATACAGTTGTATATTTGACAAAAATACACAAATACTTCCATACGCTCACAATAAACTAACTGAAACCCTCAGCATTAAACTCGTTCTACCATAAAATTCTAATCACTGTGAGGATGTTCCCCATCTTCAGAATACTAAGCAGGGTTTTAGAGTGTCCTACAAACTATACGTAGATTTATGAGCTAAATACCTTTTAAGTCTACTCCTTGAACATCTCCTGGTGCAATCTGCCATTCTATGATGCAGTCCGAGCTGCTGGACACCAGACACCATTCAATCACATATTTAAGAACGTAACTGTTAGGAGCAGTCCACCCTACCCACAACTTGTCATGTTTAGGTAATGTTCTAAGATTCTTCACAGGACCTGCAATGAAAGAAAAAAGTGATCAATATTGACAGTTCTTCAGTAAATATTCACGATAGGAGCTGTTCTGGCAAATGTTGATACTTTTGGGTTATTGTAATGGTAGCAATTTGACAGAACCTAAGTAAATGTAAATGCCATTTTCTGAAATTTGGAGGTTTACACATGGATCTTTGTATCAGAGATCCAAAAGCAGTATCAGACTATTTAAAAACTGGAAGTTAGACTCAGCTTCTCTATTCTCATAGACAGTACGTTTCTTTCTTCCAAAAAAAAGGGTCTATTTCAAAAGGGAAATCAGACTTAGAGCGGGAATTTACAAGTGTACCAAACAGTTACACTCACGTACCTTACTAAGTACTTATACTTTATGTATAGTGTGCATATATGTAAGTAGATAGTATATATAATGTCCAGCCCAGAGCTGGATAAACACATCCTGTGATCGGTGAGCAACTGGCTCATGGGTCAGGCACAGAGGGTTACAGTGGACGGGGTGACAACAGACTGGGGATTTGTCACTGGGGGTTCCACAGGGCTCCATCCTCAGGCCTGTGCTCTTTGACATCTTCCTACATGACTTGGACTCAGGACTGGAAGGGACACTAAGCAAATTCCAGGATGATACAGATCTGGGAGGAGCTGCTGATTCCCTCAAAAGGAGGGATGCCCTGCAGAGAGACGGGCCATCACCAACCATACAACAAAGGAACAAATCACCAGTTCAACAAAGGAAAGTGCCAGATTCTGCACCTGGGATGGGGCAACCCTGGATGTACGGACAGACTGGGGAATGAGAGGCTGGAGAGCAGTGCCATGGAAAGTGCCCTGGGGGTCCTGGTCAATGGCAAATTGAACATGAGCCAGCAGTGCCCTGGCAGCCAGGAGGGACATCCATGTCCTGGGGACATCAGGGACAGCATCGCCAGCTGGGCAAGGGAGGGGATTGTCCTGCTCTGCTCTGCGCTGGGGCGGCCTCACCTCGAGTGCTGGGGGCAGCTTTGGGTGCCACAGTACAATGAAGTTATTAAACTACTAGAGAGCATCCAAAGGAGGGCAACAAAGATGGAGAAGGGCCTTGAGGGGAAGCCATATGAGGAGCAGCTGAGGTCACCTGGTCTGTTCAGCCTGGAGAAAAGGAGACGACCTCATTGCAGTCACAACTTCCTTGGAGGGAAAGTGGAGGGGTAGGCACTGATCTCTTCTCTCTGTGACCAGCATCTCCAGGACCCAAGGGAATGGTCCGGAGATGTGTCAGGGGAGGTTTAGGTGGGTATCAGGAAATGGTTCTTCACCCAGAGGGTGGTTGGGCACTGGAACAGCTCCCCAGAGAAGTGGTCACAGCATCAAGCCTGACAGAGTTCAAGAAGTATTTGGACAATGCTCTCAGGCACATGGTGCGACTCTTGGGGTGACCTGTGCAGGGCCAGGAGTTGGACTCTGGGATACCTGTGTATCCCTTCCAACTCAGCTTATTCTGTAAATACATAGTATATACTTATATACTATATAGGTACACCTTACTAAGTACTTCCTCCTGTCTGCAATACTTCTTTGTTTAAATTATACCCTTAACTAATTCATCTAATAGTTTTAGAACCAGTGGCTCTCCCTTGGTGTTTACCTGCATCTGTCCATATACTTATTTTTTTGCTTCCTATCCTGGAAGTGTTTGGATTGTCTAAGCAAAGGCTGGAAATAATAAGTACAGGCTGGTTTATCCTTATTACTGCATAATGAAAAGAACATAATAAAAAAGAACATGAACAGTAAGGAAAATTTATCCTTATTACTGCATAATGAAAAGAACATAATAAAAAAGAACATGAACAGTAAGGAAATAGCAGAAGCAGATGACAAAACAACCAGGTAAGATACTAAAAACATGGGAGAGTGAGACTGGGACAAGCAAAGAAAGGAGTGGGAGGGAGATCAGGAAATTAAAGGAGGAACGATGGTAGAATGGTATATACTTAAGTATATACCAACCCTTTGTTTTTTTTTTAACAAAGACACAAAAATGCCTGCTATGCTAAGAAAAGAAACAACAGGGAATGCAGTACATAGAAGTTCTAAGAATAAAAAACCCACAGAACAACACACATAGCTTCAAATGACTCTGTGAGTACACAAGTCCACACATTCCCTGGTACACAAATGGCAGTATAGTTATAAAGGCAAGAGATTGTAAATAATTCAGTAATACTTTAATTATGTGCCCGTGTTAAAGGTATTATTTTACAACACTGAAGATTTCTTATAAAAAGGGCCATGCAGATTTACTTGACGGAGACATTACTAGGACACTCACCTTTTGAATTATTTGCTGGGATAAGTAAAACTGATGGAGGAGATGCCCCAACACTGTTACGGGCAATCAGAGTCACTTCGTAAGTTCCTATCAGCAGCTGTAATGTATGGTTGGTGCTAGTAACATTGTATTTCTTCGGTGGACTGGAAAGAGATGATTTATCTCTGACAGTCACTTCATATTGCAAGATTACTCCATTGGCTTCAAATGGCTTCAGTGGCTGTCAGAAACACACCTTTGATTAAGCTGATACTGAACGAATGTGATGTAACCCTCATTGTCATTAAGGCACAATTAAAAAATATGAAAACAAGACAAGTTCCATAGATCAAATACCCGTATATTTAAGAAAAGCATAAATAACCTGTGCTCATTTCTGTAAAGCAGTAACTTTCAAAGCCTATTTCTGATTTAAATACTCTTTTTCTTTGATCATGCCTAGTGGTTTAATAAAAGCTATTCTGAAAGGACTGCAAAACTTGTCGATAAAACCTCCGTTTTATGTGACTTTACAATGACATAAAAGGAATCTCACATCTTTGGTTGTGTTAATATGACAAATATGACACAGTTTATGGACCAAAAGAAAGCAGTGGATGGGGAATGACCATAGTGACATTCCCCTTCTCAGCTGGACTAATCATCCAATTGGACGTGGCAGCCTTACTGCACACAAATGCCCAGTGCTGTTTTTAACAGCCTTGGCCTCTGCAGTATCTTAAGGCTTAATGGATTTTGCAGCTGGGGTATCACTGCCCAGACAGTGTTGCCACGTTTTAGGTTACAGCAGAAGGCATGACATGAAGCTATGCTTTGTTCAAGTGGCAGTCACAAATCCACAGAAGGACAACAAATGAGGAATCTGAAAGTATATTTTGTGTATTTTAGGTCACAGATGAGTGTCAGTTAAATTATGACCTTTATATCTGTACATTTAATTTTTCATAACTAATTATCATAATAAGAATACTAAAGTCACTTCTCATATCAAAAAATCCTATACTATCCCAGCCATCTCTCAAGGCTGTTACATAAGTTTTTCCACTTAAAAACTCATGTTTTTAAAATAATGCTCAATTTTTGCAATTCGCTTTACCTTCCACATAAGATGCACAGTCCAGAAAGCTGGTGAGTGAGATGCATCAATGATCCTCCATATCGGTGGTCCTTTAGATGGTTCTGATGAAACAAACAATGCTTAATAGTAGAAAAATTTTTTTTTAACCTGTTTGAATTCATCCTTTGGTTATCATTATAAGCTTACTTTCTTTAAAAAAATAAAGGCATATTAAAAAGCATTTCCTTACTTTCTCAATGAAAATAATGCTTGGCATACTAAATGGAAAAATTTCCTGAAGAGATGAGCAAGACAGCAGTTCTGCTTTATGTGTACAGTATCAAAAGAAATATGACTCACAACGGTGGGCATCTGCAAGATTAGACTGAAGGTGACAATGCTGAGTGAGGCATGATCACGCCTGCATCCAGAGGCACAGCCCTGCACACCTGCACCCTGCAAACCTTGCTACAGTCTATATCAAACTGTTCCTACCCCTCAATATCAAGTTACCCAAAAAAAAGGGAAGTGCACAAGAGTTAACAAGGAGACAAATTTCTCCTGGCAGTAAGACTCCTTGATTCTAAAAAGATAACAGAACTGCAGTAGTTTTGTATGAGACTACAGTACATTTTGGCATCTGTACTATGAAAAAGTGGTATTTCCACAACAAATTCCATTTCAAAATAAAATGAACCAACCAATACTACACTGCACAAAGCAATAAAAAGTGGCCAATCTTTTGTAAGGGTCTTAGCCGCAAGAGAAAGCTGATCTCAAAATGAATTACATCTTTAATCTTGTAAGACTATTTTTCTCTGAGTTCTTTCATAGCATTTAGTGTATTAATCATTATGAGGTTTTGGCTTTTAACCTCGAACACCCCTCAGTACCAAGTATACAGCGTGCATCTCATCTTTCATGCTTTACATTGTGAGAGGAGAACCAGGAGTTGAGGCAAAGGGAGCTCTTTTACTCATTTGAGTACCCAAATTTGATTCACATGAAAGAGAAGTAATTGTACATCTTGCCTATTAGAGACCATGAATCTAACATGAACTGCCTAATGTTCATTTGCTACTGTAACACCTTTGTTCTGAGGCTAAAGTAAGACATGGGTACTTAATCAATATTAGCGGTATTTTTGCAAAGCCAGTCAACACAGCAGAACAGTAATGCAACCTAAATAGGCAGGCAAAAAATCATCATTGCTCAGCCTGAGATAGAAAACAGAAAATAAAGCCATACCATCACTAGGAGTTGAAAAGCAGAGACTAGATTATTGACATATTTTACAGTATCTCCCCCAGAGAAAGCAAATTTTGCACAGAACTGAAGCAATGCCATCATGCATACAAATTCCACCTGGTTTAAACAGAAACTACGATAATCCCTCATTTCTTATCTAAAATGAGAAATGAACTCAATCAGGATAAAAAAAGAAGGATTTCCAATCTGTTTTAACAATGGAACTTGCATCGGTTTAACTTGATGTGCATTGAAATGCTGCAGTGAACAGACTGCTCAGAAAAGACGTGCCTTGGAAGATACTATGGGACACACAGGATATTACAGAAACAAGACCACAAAGGTGCAGCAGAAAAAGCTAAAGCACATTTGAAAACCAGAAAAATACCAATCAGCTTGACACTGAAGCTAAACAGCTATGACAAAGTATTTATAGCAATTGGACGTAAGAATAGATTCCCTACTGAGTATTAAGCACACAACACTGGCTCCCTATGGGGTAGCATGAGCATAAGCCAGAAACAAAGCCAACCTTGCAGGCTATCAAAGTGGAAATGAAATGAAAATGAATACTTTGTTAAACCTTAAAAAGTAAACCAGAATGTCTTATTCAGATGCTTTAGTGCAAAAAAGGCTACACTTACCATCGCACATTTTTTATATCATTGCTTTATTAAGGTTGTGAAGAAGTCTATGTGTCCTGTATGACTCAAATCCTCTGCGCCATAACTGCTAATGATTGTTCACCTATGACTTTTACTGGCCTCCTAAACATCAAGTTGTTCATAAACTAAGACAGTTGGTATACTAAGAAAACCTTTTCCAGCAGGCAGGATAACTTCTGTTACAGAGAATAATCTTCAGAATAAAAAACCAAGCATAAAGCCTAGATCTCTTCCGGAAGACTCTGTGAACAGTTTTCTGTGAAGAAGGCTCTTCTTCCTTGCTGCTGTTCTAGCTGTTTTCAGGGAGCACCTCTAGACTAGTTTAATGGGAAGCTGTTCTCATGCTCCTTGGCATGCACGAGTCAAGTCAGTCAGTGCTGAAAGTAACTCAGGAGAACTCTGTTTCTTACACGAGCAAGCAGCTCAAGCAATGATACACCATTTCAGCTGGCCATTGCCAACTGCTGAGCACCCACACACTTTAGAAGTCAGTGACCTACTTTTATATATTACTTACTATCTGCAGCGGTAATCCCGGTCTTTTCTTCACTCCAGTCACTCCAGTAGCCCAGCCCATCTTCCTTCATGCAACGAATAGAAAAGACATACTTTGTGTAGGGTCTGAGCCCTTGAATACCAAATGAAGTTCTTGGGGAAGCTGTATCTTCAAGAGGAACCTGCAAATATTAGGAAGATTTTAAAGGCACTGATCAAAACACTTTAAAGCTACTTCAGCTGTCATCCAAGAAGGTTCCCCACCACACACACACCTAACACAAACAAGTTTTCCTCCCCACTCATTTCCAAAAACTTCAATTCTCAAACATTGTTTGGTAAAGGTTCAGTCAGAGTTGTGTGTTTTACCAGGTATAAGAACATACATATACTAGAACAGTTAGGCAGCTACCTCAGGACAATCTCATTCTCTTCTTTTTTTAAATTAGCTTACATCTCTCTCCTTACTTCCCACATAATTCTGCTGCTTACTGATCTGTAATGTCCTGTGTCACAATTGAGAACTCTGCTAGGTTATCTGCCTGATTACTGATCGCAAAATTATTGGTTACTAGAAATTAAAAGTCCAGGATCATTGCTTCCACTGATCCAGAACAGCGCTTCTTCAGTGAAACTGAACACAGCTTTAGGGTAGTTTATAGTTTTACTAATAAATTATTTTCATAAGCTTTTTCATTTATCTTAGGTGAGCAACCAAACGCCAGAAAAATATTCTTAGTGTGTATGTAGGGAAGCAGGCGTGGAGTAGATAATGGACACAAGTAGGTACACACACTGACTCTTCACGTTATTCCACTTGCAGCTAAGGGCTTTTTACAGTGAGGGCCCCTGCAATGGGACTGCAGATGAAACACAAATGCAGGACACTCAAGAGGTTAATCCTGAGGGCAAAGGATTATCAAAATAGTCCAATTTTACCACAGCTAAGCAAGTTCAGCTGATTTAAAAGCTACTACTGCATTTGTCTTGTGCATATGTTAAAAGGGCAAGACAAGTTAGAAGAACTTGTCCTATTAGGAAAACATACCCATAGATCTAGTTTCTGCATCTAAAGCCACATTAGTCACAAGGAGCTGTGTTTGGCTACCTGCTCCTAACAGAGTATTTTGGTAAAATCAGAAACAGTCCTCTTCCCAAGAACTCACAGAATTCAGAATACTTCTGGCCTCTGCTAGAGTACTACTGCTCTGAGAGAAGGCTTAAAGTAATGAAAAACTGAGGAGCTATTAAAAATATGTCCACAGATTGATGAAGAAGAAAAAAACCCCTAAGCCCTTGATGACAGAAAATACAGCACATTACAGGTAAGGCTTACTCCTTACCCTTTTCCTGTTCTTGACTGCATCATACTTAAGGCATGTACACAGGGCAGCCAGATTATACAGAATTACACAATCATCTAGGTTGGAAGAGACCATTGAGTCCAATCATATACCTATCACTGCTAAATCTACTCCTGAACCATGTTCCTGAGTGCCACATCTAGACCTTTTCTAAACACTTCCAGGGATAGTAACTCAACAACTTTCCCGGGGCAATCCTTGACAATTCTCTCCAGAAGAAATTTTTCCTCATATTCAATGTAAACTGTCCCTGGCACAGCTTGAGGCCATCTCCTCTCATCCTAACGCTTGTTACTTGGGAGAGTAGACTCACCCTGACCTCACTACAACCTCCTTTCAAGTAGTTTTAGAGGGATAATGTCAACTCTGAGCCGTCTTTCCTCCAGGCTGGACAACCCCAGCTTCGACCTCACTACAACCTCCTTTCAAGTAGTTTTAGAGGGATAATGTCAACTCTGAGCCGTCTTTCCTCCAGGCTGGACAACCCCAGCTTCCTCAGCTGTTCCTCATAACACTTGTGCAGCAGACCCTTCCCCATCTGTGCTGCCCTTCTCTGGACATGGTCTGCTCAGCACCTCAATGTCTTTCATGGAGCAAGGGGCCCAAAACCAGGATTCAAGGTGCAGCCTCACCAGTGACAAATACAGGCGGACAGTCACTGGTCCTGCTGGCCACACTATTGCTGATCCAGGCCAGGATGCCACTGGCCTTCTTGGCCACCTGGGCACACCCTGGCTCATGTTCAGCTGCTGTCACCCGCACCCCCAGGTTCTTTTCCACTGGGCAGCTTTCCAGCCACTCTGTCCCAGCCTGTGGCCCTGCCTGGGGCTGCTGTAGCCCAACTGCAGGCAGAGTAAGTTCTAAAAAGCATCCCAGCATGATACAGTATTTACCCAAGCCTTGAATGACATTTAGATCACTCATTTTGCACATGCATGGGAAGATGAAAATCCACGAGTGTTCTATACACTGCATGTGCAGAATAAAATTCATAATAAACATTGCACTGTGACAGGGAGGACAGCAGAAAAGTCCACAAAGATATGAAAAGGTCCCTATACTCAGACTGTGCCAAAAAATACCTTGTTCACAGCCTTCATGAACAGGCCAGATAAATTTCCTTGGGTGGCCATGTAAGACATAATGAAATAAAAGTGAATGCTCTGAACTGCAACAGAAGGAAATGCAGTTTGACAGACAGCTGGGTTACAGCAGGATCATGGCAAGGGGCATTAGTGGTATTACCTCCATCCAGTCTGTGTCACCAACAATCTTATAGCGAATATTGAATTTCAGCGTCATCACAGTGTCTGAAATCCAATTCTCCCAGAAAAGCTTCAGAAAATTAGGTAGTGCTCCTGAGCTGACTGATACATTCTGTGGAGACAGCGGTTTAACTAGAAGAGAAGAAGTTAAAGTCAACTCCACAGCTGTACTTTATCATGCCTTTAGAAGCTGGTACACTATGTTGCAGCACTACTATTAAAGCCTTTCAGGACCTGAAATGGCTGCTACTTTACACTATCTTCTAAATCAGATTATTCAACACAAACTTGCTATCTGAATTGTGACGAAATCTCTCACCATCCCTACCTTTGCCCTGCACAGTTCAAGCTCTAGTCAACAACACTTACGCAGCGTTAATTTTTATAGTGAAGAAATATTAACATACCAATTCAGCAATACGCACAGAAGCAGCAGTAATGTTCTATTAAAGTTTTAAGGGGCATATAATTACCAATGTCAACGGGATCAACAACAAGAGGATCAGATTCAGCCTTCCCAAGTGCATTTGCTGCTTCTACCCAGATCTCCGTGTTAACAAAGAACTGAATATCAGCAATGGTGCAAGAATTGTTCACATCTTTTGGTATACAGTCAGGAAATGTCTCTTCTGGCCTAAATAAAAGACAAAGAAAAAACAAGATACAAAGCAGTAAGTTTGGTTTCCTTTAGAGAGTATTTTAAAGCAGATCAGAGTGAGCAATCAGATCATCTTGTATGTCTCCCCTCTGCCTTAACTTCGTAAGCAGTGGGAGGGGAAGAAAAAGTGGGAATGGCTTGTTCAGACACAAACACTTGATTGCATTAGAATTGAAACCAAAACAAAATCTCTTCTAGTCACGTATCTTCAAAAGCACAAGCTAGAGCACTGTAATTAAATTTGTACAAAAACGTGACCTGGCTTAAAAAAAACAAAAGATCAAGAACTGATGCAATTAATCAAAAGCAGCATGGCCAGTAACTAGAACGCATTAGAAAATGTAGCCAGAGCTACCTGCATACCTTTCAAGAGTACAGTGTTAGAGGTGCAATACATAATTTCTGTTCAATATCTTCTGCTACACTAACACCAGACAGCTCTAGGGGCATCAGGAAATTTGCAAAGCATTAACATTTTCTATCCGTGTATACTTTCTACTACACCTGTTACCAAAACATTTCAGCAGAATGGGGTAGCTGGAAAGCTGTAGGCAATCTTTCCTGTTTCCAGAACAGAGCAACAATCCTGTTCACTCAATTTTAAACTACAAGAGACAATCTAAAGAGTTTGGAAAGTAACTTAATTTGCTTTCACAGGAGAAATACTTGCTGAAGCTTTCATGTTAGGATTAACTCAGAACAGTTTTTGTCCACCGCTCCTATGAAGTGCAGAGTAGATAATACCTTTCCAAAATTCAATCATTTTATGTCAGTTTCTCTACTTAGAATCACACAATGGTTTGGATTGAAACAGACCGTTAAAAGTCATCTAGTCTGATCCCCTGCAATGACCAGGGACATCATCTTGTTTAGAATGGGATACAACTGTCAACCCAGAAAAGTGTAAAAATTTGGGTACAGCCCCGTTATTAGACGTATTGTGCTCAAGCCACACTAATCATGCATTTGAAGAATAGAAATATGAGATACTGTTACTCCAAAACAAGTTCAGCAACAAAATTTCAAGTCTGACTTAGAATTACTTGAATGCCAACTTCTTTAACTCTTCCCTTCCCCCTCACACCAGACAGACAGCAATGCTTCAGAAAACTGGACTTATGTTATGAACTCTTCCAAAGTATCAGGAATTTCAAGAAATGTTGGTTTAGCATAAAAATATCCTTCAGAATTATTTAGATATTCTATAGAGCGCTACTCACCAGCTGTATCTCAACCTGAACTGAGTATCCAGGAACGTATGCCTTCCAGGGTTCCAGGTACAAGTCATATCATATGTGAATCTTGCCATCTGATGCACGATGCAACTTAAGTTCTCGGGCTTCTCTGGGGCCACTGTACAGAAAGAGTTAGCAATAATTAATTTATACATACATTTCAACCCAGCAAGAATCATTTTAAGTGTCCCACTAGAGCTATTTCTGTGAACATCAGAAGTATTTAATTAATTTTTTTCTAAAGGATGTGGCAAAAAGTGCTGGATACCATCCTGCAATCAAAGTCAAGAAGCCTAAACAGCTGCTTTGACAAACAGTAGGCTGTATAAGGAATAAGCACCTGCTGATAAGGAACAACAAAGATTTCTCATTCTGAGGCAGAAAACCTTGTATTAACCATTTCTCATCTAAACATATTTTAATTCACACAGAAGAAAAATAAATTAATAACCACTACTGAATTGGTATATGGTGACTTTGCCAATAACCTGAGCTCTAAAGGCAATTTGATAGGTCTGTTCTCCCCCAGCTGAGGTATGGAAGAAGCTTGAGCTGCAAACCCATACAAGAGAGCTTACGGATCTTCATCAATGCACTGGAGCGTGTAAGGAACTACTTCAGAATGCAGCAAAACTACTTTCTTTCCCTCTTAAACTCAAATTATAGCACACAAAGAGTTTGTTTCTACCTCCTATATTATCACTATTTACAACAGTGTAATGTACTTAGAGAATCTTATTTTCATTCAAGCAGAGTGCTAGTTTCAATAGAACAATTTTATGAACCTTACTGCTTTCTTCCCAAATAATTGTATTCTTCTCAAACCTGCTGCTAGTCTCATTATTTAGTTTTTCTTTAATTGACAGTATCAAAATACAGTAGCTTTAAATAAAAATGCATCTCAAGACTTGTAACATGAATTACAAATGCGAAATGTCATCTGAACCGTCATTCCGTTTATAATCTCAGAATAATTTATCTATCCTCACCTTTCTATATGTTTTACCTCTTAAAAATATTTTTTATTTTATCTTTTCTGATACAATATTTACTCCCCAGAAGTTGAAATGGAAAACATTACTTTCCAGTGAAAGCATTTTGTAAGTCATGCTAGAAGCACATAATTTTAAATTGTGAACTCAAGCTAGCCTTTTGCAGACCA
Source organism: Melanocharis versteri (assembly GCA_013397845.1). Classification (NCBI taxonomy): domain Eukaryota; kingdom Metazoa; phylum Chordata; class Aves; order Passeriformes; family Melanocharitidae; genus Melanocharis; species Melanocharis versteri. The sequence continues at coordinate 67,114 of VZTG01001222.1, forward strand.
TGCAGCAACTGCAGTACCTTTTGCATTGCCAGGAGACAACAATTCATCAGCCATATCATGTGATATTTAGGACACTACGACACTTGTCCTATTAGCAGGACACCAAGTAATTAAGAAGTAGCATATTAAGTAATTCATGTGACTTTCTCAAGACAGTCTTGTCTAAAAGCACTTGCCCTGAACCATGCAAGTGCTATCACTCCAGAACAAATGAAGTTTGTAAGTAGTTAAAAGTATTTTCTTAGGTATAGAGCTAAAGTAATCCAAATAATACCCTTAAGGCAATTCAGGTTAGCTTTAGTGATAGAGATGGACTAAATATTTCCCAGTCCATTAATGAAGAAAACTTTCTTTTCAAAATGTTAGTATGAAACCAGGACATATCACCTAAAAGTATTTCCTCCAACTCTGATACAGAAGCAAGAAGTAAGGAAAAGCTAATTTCCTACTTTCTATTTCAGTTAAATCCACATCTTTATTCTGTAATTCAAATCTGCCACTTCGACATTTCTGTTGTTCCATTTTTCCCTATTTCAACACTGAAATACTCCAGAGTATTTTCTACTTTTTAGAAAACTTTATTCTATGTATATTGAGCAGCTGTGGTGGCATGTAATTTGACAATATTTTTACTCAATTATCCAGGGAATAAAAATAAGTGCCTCAAGATATGTAGACTTTCTACTGTTTGCATTTTCCCATTTCTCAGAAGCAATTTTCTTAAGACCAGAATAAGACGTAAAAAAATGGTACTCACAGCCTACTGTAACTGTAATTCCATAAATGTTCTGTTCAATCTGTCCATCTGCTAAAATGTTGCATGTCAGAGGAGTAGCTAGTAAAGAAGTGTCATTGAATGTGACACTGGAAACTGTTCTGTTTATTTCACGATACTGTTCTTTAGGTACCACTCTATTTTTAATCTTCCAGATAATCTGACTGGCATAGATATTGCCAAAGTCAAGACAACTCTCATTCAGAATGCATAATGCTGTGAAATTGGAACCAAGGGCCAGTACAGGCGACTCCGGGATGATGTGACCACATGACTGCACAAGTCCACCTGAAGCTAAAAAGAAAACAAATTTCATATTCATTAAAAACTACAAAGCATTCTATAATCAATCTTGCTGATACGTCACTAGTGCAATGTTAAAAATACTACATGTGACTAAGCAGCAAGTTAAGTAGTTATTTGATAATTATAAAACTGAAATGCATTAGTAGACCACCAAGAAGATGTAAGGGCAAAAACTAGGGTAGTGTTCTTCGGGCTTTGCACAAGCATCTTACAAAGCTAGGAAAGCCCTATTAATAAACAGAGGCACTTAGAGAGAGAGAGGAGAGTCAAGGGTTGCATGTTTATAATCTTTTGAAGGAGGAAGTTATTATACTTGAGGTTACTCTTGATGAAAAGGTATTTTCTACTAAGAAAGTTACCACAGGAAAATCGGGGTAAGTGTGGACTTTTGTTGTGGTGAACTAGTGTTAGAAGACTGGGTGTGTCTATCCTAACACACCTTGCTTTTTGTCCCCATCCAACAAGTATCTAGACAAAAAGCAAGCAGGTGCTTCAAACATCCAATTTAACAAGTTCAATATCCTCCTGTATTTGAAACACAGAGCTCTTACCATCAGGAGAACAAATATTCAACACCAGATAGAAGCCACAGGCCACCCAGTTCCACCTAGAAAACATGCTGCACAGAATTTCTGTAACAAAAGAAAGATATATATTTTTAAATTAAAATGATTACTCTTTACTTTAGATCAATGTCAAATTCAGATCTGTACTTGCTCTAAGATAATTTCTCACATATGCACATTTATTTTCTTGGAAGCATTTGTATCTTCTCAGGTTAGAATGGGCATATTCCTTACTGCTAAACCAAAAATCAAACGTCTACGTAACAAAACTGAGGCTGTTTAAAGCTGCTTTAATTACAAGTTTAAGAAATGTATCAGCTTTAGGTTTTCACACTGTATATGAAAACAAACTTCACTGGTAATTCTGTGGGAGGTTCAGTTAGAATACAGAGGGTAACACTCTGGGTCAGGTTTTAAAACATACACCTATGAATTTGATTACGGTTATCATACTCACCTAACTTTCAAGGGCACTGATATAAAGGCTCCTGACAAGGTTCAGAACAACTCACCACAAAACCATGTGTCTCATTCACAAGAGTGACGTAAAATACATTCAGGAATTACAAAGCACAATGCTTCCACATCAAGAACTGTTGTCTACTATAGAAAAAACACTAATTAATTCTTCAGAACTTTACATGGGAGCTTGCAATTCCCCAAAAGCTGGAGTACATTTTTTATAACATCGTATTTACTTCTGTATTGCAACAGAGCCCACTCGTTCTCAAGTTTTGACATTTCTAGAAAACACTTCGGAGAAACTGAAGCATTCACACAGTAGCTTCCACCCCCATTGTTCTGAAGCCACTAAGTCTGTTCTGGTTTTCTCAACTTGCAGTTTTAAAGCAGCCTTAAACTACTAAAAGCAAGTGACCATTCTCTACTAAGCATATGAGCTGTATTATTTTTGGCTCCATTGACACATCTTTACAGGAACAGGTAGATTGGCTTAGTGAAATAAGGTATTTAGCTCACAAGCTTATTTCTAGAAGCAGACATCATACTATTCTTACACCTAGAAACGAAACATAGGCTCTTTAGGTTCACTATGATTTGAGATGAGACGATCTACAGCAACACTGTTTCTCAAGTCTCATTTTCCACTAACCTGGCAGAACTTCTTTGGAAACTAGCATTCTGAGCTTTACCCCATAAGAGGAAACTCACAAAACATTTAAAGGGAATTCCACAGTATTCCCCAGACAGGAAAATTAATAAGCTACACTTACTGTTATCAGGAAAAAAAGAAACTGCAATTTGTGACAGTAAACATGCCTTTGCTTTGATTGCATGTGATTTTCTTTATAATAGTGACAGAAGGACACATTTCACATATATAAGTAAAACTAGACACACATTTAAGCACGGATCACTACCAGGCCAGAATCTCCTTCCTTTCACATCAACACAACCAAGCTATTTTTGCTTTACAAACCAAGATAAAACAGTGTAACGCAAAGAAAATCTCTGTTAACAGGAACAACAACTAAATGAAAGCAGATCCCAAACATTTGTAGCATAGTCTTTGTAGGGCTCACCAACCTAGATGTCTTTCAGTTAGAACTAAAATAAAAGCCATCAGAATCACCCAGCAATATCTTTATTTGCATCTAAACTTGCGAGTTCATTACTCAAAGCCCACCAAAATTTCTTATATAGAAACTTTATAGAAGAAACATTGCTGATTGAAAGACTTGACAAATACATTAACAAGCATTTGTTCGTCACTGGAAATTTGTTGGTTTGTTTTTTGACTAAATAACAAGTAATTTGTCATCAGACTGTAGCTGTATAGCATTAAGAACCAAAACGATATTAATTTTTTCTATGTTCTACTCAAGTACTCTCACTGGGCTGGATATAAGAACCATTATACTGCTCTAAATGCAATGTGTACTTGGATATTTATCACAAGGGTACAGTAAAATAACTCTATCAATTGATTTTTGCTTATTTTGGATGTGAAGTGTCCAATATCTGAAAAATAAGGTTTCTATCCACAGATGAATTTCTACATTTTAAAATCCCAACTAGTTTCATAAATTTTTTATAAATTTGCATGGTGAATACAACCAAACTCTAAAGAGTATTCTCTTTTCATTTAAATCACTAAATAAAACCAACACATAGGGATCTACTTAAATGACTTGACTTATGCTAACACTTACTGGAATACCACTTGTTAACCGAAGCCTATTGAGCTCTACTACGGATAGACTTCAGGATCTGTTATTTCAAACAAGACTCATTTAAAATTTAAATTATTTAATCAGAGCAATTTGAGTTGCAAAAGATCTGAGATTCATCAGAAGCCTGAGGGCAACTACAAGCTAGGTGGAAAGAAGCAGGAGTTCTGCTTCACTGCTAATTGCCAAAACCTGCAAAACAACGGCAGAAGCACCTTTCACACTGAAGGAGAAAGAATGAAACAGATGTAAAAAGGAAAAGTTTTTAAAACGTTATTTGATTTCTCTCATATTTGCTACTGTGATTCATGCCACCTTAGAATAACGGCAGTGTCAGCTAAGCTAACTATTACATCATTACAAAGTTACTGGTTTTCTTTTGGGTCATTATTTATTAAAGTCATACAATATTTCCACAAAACTATTCACCCATTTTCACACCTGCAGTTATTAAGTATGGCTCAGGTTAGTAAAAAAAATACTGCAAAGCAACTGAAAGAATAAATAAATAAAAAGCAATAACCAACTTAATAAGTAAACAATGATACTAATTATCACACATTTTGTCCTAAAGTATTATTTTGTCACTGGAAATTAAAATTAAATTACTATCTTTTCAAATAAGTGCCGTTTCTATATTCAACTGTCTTCCAGACTTGAAAAACAACATTTCAGTTGTTCCGAGCAGATTCATTCACACATAAAGGACTGAAGTCCAAATCTCCACTACTTTGCACTTTGGAAAGTTTAGCAACTGTTTTGAGGGAGCAGTGAAGCCCTCCACAAATCATACTACTTGATACCACTGCAGTCAGCTCCTGAAAGGCAAGAGAAAAGAGCTTCACGCTCCATCACCGGCAAAGGAGAGTTAAGTGGAAAGCCCACCCACCTACAGTATGAGAACCAAGCAGTTGAAACTACAGTGTCAAAACCATGCCACAATTCAGAATATGTCTGTTCTGATGTATTTTACTTACCCCCACACCCTGCTGATCAATGCAGTTTGAAAAAGATTGAAGCTACACACCTCCAAACCCACAAAGGGGCTATTACAATCCCTTCTAATGTGTGCTATTTTTAAAAACATTAGTGTCTCTGGCTTTTACAAGACTGATTCTTAATTGAAATTTAGTTCTAGGGGAAAGATCCAGAGTTACACCAGACGCTTCCATCTATCTTGCCTACATAAAAGCCATTTAAGGAATGAAAAAAATGGTGGGACTTAAAACTAACAAAACAAGGAGCCATACTTCATATTAGAATAAGGAAAATACTTCTATGCAAACTAGTGTTTCCTCATCTGAGTGTGTAAAAATGCTCAGGCGAAGACGGTGCAGAAACCCTGCATATAAGCTACACCAAACTTTAAAAGATAGCGCCATCCTTCAACAGAAATGCTAAACACTAATTGTTCACCATTAATGATTTTAAGTCAGACTAAGCTGCTAGTCTAGACAACAGAAAACTCAATCACTTCTTTCAGTCGCTATGCACAGCTCAACCCAAGTTTCATGTTTTACACACTGGTATTTGGTATATCTAAGGTGGAAGCTGAACCTGATGCTCAACTAACATTGAAACAGTTAATCAGTACAGACGCTTTTTATCAAAAACAAACAAAACCAAAGAGCCAAATCAACACTTCTATCTATACTCTATCTATACTATGCAGTTGTTGTGGATCACTAAGTGAAGAGGCAAGGGAGACAGAGAAAGAAACTGACTTTAGAAGTTCATCAAGTTATTCTCATAGTTTAGTGGCAAAAGATCAAAATCCATCAAAATATTACTGAGTAAAACCAACATGGTCAATTTAGAATGCTGCTGGTGACAGTCCTTAACTCACAGAAAATAAATTACCTCAAAGAGGAAAAAAACTGTTAAAATGCTCTGATTATTTCCGTAAAGACAGACTTATAAAACTCATATGCCATGAGATCACCTCATTTAATCTCCAAATCAAATGTGACTTCTATTATTCTTCACATCCTGCAGCCATTTTGAAAGGAAAGCACTAAGCCTTTATGCCTGACCCGTAAACTGATGCTTCATGCAGTGTCTGTGAAAAGATAATAACAACCCTAAAATCAAACCTTACATGCATAAAGGAGCAACAGTGTTGAGTTTTAAGATTAACCTGTGACTAACAGTTTGTGAAGAAGTATCAGGCTTTCATGCAAAACAGGTATCACTACTTATTCTGAGAAACAGAGAAATCATAAAAATTAATCTTATTTCATAAATCATGATATCTATCCCAAAATGAACACAGGCATATGTCATATGATGAGTTATCACTCCATTTCAGAGAAGTGGCAATTCCTGTCCAAGTGACCTACAAATCACAATGTCAGTTTAAGAAACTATAGCTAAAATAACATGTACCTGCCAGCAAAGCCAGCTTGCAAGTCAGGAAGTATAGATAACACCACAACCCCCACAGGAAGGTGCTCAGTCTATTAAGGCTCATCATCACATCAATCACAAGAGACCAAAGGTTGCTGGAAAATGGATTTCCAGAAATTCCTTAAAAAAATGAAGAGCTATGTTTACAGCTTCAAGTGGTAATCTCTCACTAGGAATCCACATAGCTCAGGCAGACAGAATCAGGGATGCTTCACAAAGCAGCTGCTGCTTGAGGTTTTATAACAAGCCAGACCATACTTAAAGCCATCTAAAAGCTGCAACTATCCTCAAGGAATTTTGATTACTCAAACAGTAACTGCTTTCTAATTAAGCGTATTTCATCTGCAAGCTTCCTTCCTTCCTCCAAGCTTACTTCCTTCTTGGAAATATTTATGAGACTCAAAAAACACCAGACACCTCTAAGAGAAGCACTAGAAAATAATACATAACATAATATGAACAGAATATTCTGAAATACATTTTTGTATTTAAAATCTCTACATACAAACAACATCTCTATCCCTTTCACCACTTAAGCAAGTAATTTCTCTACATTACTTATTCCTCTGCCTTTAGAAGGAGGCTTATCCCTGGAGTTTTAGTAGAGCCCTCAGAATAAAAAAATATTGAGAAAAAAGAAAACCAAAAAAGGTACACAGTTTAAAATTACTAAAATACCTAATTAGAGGCACCAAATATTTGCTTGCAATAATTGAGTTTTTTCTGGTACCTTCTTAAAACTGTAAACCACTCTCTCTGAAATACTTCAGAATTTTCTCACAGCTCGTAAGTAGTTTTAGTTCAAAAATCAAATTCATTTATAAAAAGTAATGTCCTAGCACTCCACATTCTCATTTTGAAGTCAAACCTTCCAGACTGATCACAAGCAGTGCTGCTTCTCTAATCTAGACAGTTCTTAGTAATACAAGAATAATTGATGAAAAAAATGGCCAAGAAGTTTATTTAATTTCACAAACTGTCCTAGTGCTAATCCTCCAGACAAGCAGCATCGGAGACAGTGTATCTCCATTCTGTGTACTCACTTACACATGTGAGTGTATCTTTCTTTCTCCTCAGCCAAAAATATTCATCTATTGACTTTACTTGAAGCACCACATTTCTGGACATATAAACAAGATCCAAACAATTACTTTGAATGCTCAACTTCTAGGAAGTAATCTCAAGTTTTCACCATCCACACTCACATTCTTACTGTGCTACACTGAAATACAGATAAAAAAATCTGTTAAGTTCAGAAGTTACATGCTTTCAACAGTATATTTTACATAATTATTCCTCTGAAAGTAACAGCATATAGGAAGCATAAATGTTATATTTTTATAGAAAAGAGAATGAAAGGAAAAAGACCTTAACTCCGAATAGCATCCAACCTCTTCAGGTTGTGGATTCCCTTTCCCCCTCTGCCCCTTTGTGACAGGCCAGATCACTAACGACAGAACTACAATCCCACATAGTTCTACCCCCAGGTTTCTCCTTCAGAATACCTCAGTAGTAACAAGCAGCCACCAGCTGGCAAACCCCTAGTCAGCCTAAAACAAGGATGAAAACTGAGACTGGGAATTATTCCCCTCAATCCTGCCAACACACTTGGCAGACCGCTTTCCTTTGTGCCTCAGTTTCATCATCTGAGAGATGAAAATAACGATGCCGATTTTTTTTAGGGAAAGCATCAGAGCCCCACTACAGGGATGGCTGGAGCTCAGGAGCACACTGGAAATCACCAGAGAGCCACTGTACCCACTCCTCCCTAATTCCTCAGGGAATCCCCTCCAGTACTTGGACCAGCAATAAGACGAAGTGCGCGTATCTTTCAGGGCGGCAGTTTTCTACCTTCTAGTCTACAGGCAACAAGAGCGGACCACTTGTGGCGACGGCAACAAAACGCAAATCTCTTCACCAAGGAAATGCCTGTCGGTGGCACAGCCGCGCTTAGCCGACAGTCGAAAAAGCCCGAAAGACGCGAGTCCCGCGACGTCTCTGCCAACTCAGACGGCGGGCAGGAGCCAGCACCGCTCCGGGCAAGAGCGCAGATAACCTTCAGCCTGACCCTCGGCGCCACGCCGGGGCAGGGCTGCGGACGGCGCCCGGCGGAGCGGCCCCGCGCGGGGCTCGGCACCCCCAGGCCCCGCAGCCAGAGGCCCCGGGCGAGGCCGGGCTG
>VZTG01001222.1:75656-159072 GCA_013397845.1 Melanocharis versteri
GAGCGGCGGCGGGGGGCCCTGAGGGAGGCGCTGCCCCTCCCCCGCACCGCACCGCACCGCACCGCACCGCACCGCACCGCACCGCACCGCACCGCACCGCACCGCACCGCACCGCTCCGTCCCGGCCGCCCGCCGTGCCCGACACCCCCGCAGGCTTCTCCCATCAAGGTGTGCTTTAGCTCTGGGCGGCCGCCGCGGGACGCCCGGCTGAGGAGAGCCTCTGGAAGCTTCTCCTGGCCCTTGCCCGGCCAGGCCTGCGCGAGCGGCGCGGCGGGGGTGTTGTCCTGAGAAGGCCTGCGGAGCCAGCGGCCTTCCCGGCGTTTCGCAAGACTCCCTTGGGAGCACGGGCGGCTGGAGAATGCTCTTGTCAACAGCTGCGGTGTGAGCATGGCGCTGTGATCCACGGCAGACTCGGTGTTTCAGTCGCTCAAAATCAGTCAGGATTCCAGTCCCTGAAAAAGGTGTTTGTGGAAGGTTAGGTTGCTAAGGAATGGTCCTTAGTATAGATCGTTAATATGATCGTGATCCAGCTTATCCTTGGACATTTCTTCACACAATAATTCTGAAAAATTACTTTTGTAATTGAGGCAGTCATGGTAGATGCCTTCTTCATTCCAGATTAATTTTTTTTGCATTTCATGTGTAAGAAAGAACACATTTCAGTGCCACGCCACACACTTGGTGCTGAGAGTGTCAAAGGAGGCTGTTCTAGTGAGGAAAGTATCAGACATCACTGATGCATGCCCGAGGTTCTTCCTGCCATATGCTTTAGGCTTTTGCTGCTTTACTTCTTAAATTATCTTTGGGCTCAAGCAGGATATGAAGTATATTGCGCTTTTAGTTACATCTTTAGACGAGTGGGCAGATGGGCTAGATAAAAAAACCCATCTAGTTCAATACCCTGTTTCAGGCACTGGCATGAGCTGCAAATAAGATCTGGAACTTCGGAAAAAGGTAATGGAGCATAGTCTATTTCTCAGATATTTAGAACCAGTCTCTGATTATGCTTGGTGTACTGTCTCAGATGGTTTAATATCCAACAAAAAATCTGTTGCTAACTGAGAATATTGTATTTTTTCTATGCCACAGAGTAAAGCTAGATGGACACTTTAAAATGGTCAATTAGTTGCTGTGCTTTCCTAACAACAGGATTGTCTGTACTTACATAATTTCTAATAGGTATTTATCTGGGCTGCAGATTAAATTTATTACTTTATGTCCCTGCTCACAGCTCATGCTATCTAATAACCTTAGATACTGTAGATACGATTGTTTTCTCCCACTGGTGGTGTCTACACTCAATAGACTCAGTCCTTTCCATTTGCTCTTACAGGACTTCTGGTGTTCAAACCCTTCTTAATGTATCTGGACAAATGACATCCGGGGAATAAGTTTCAAGGTTTTTCAGTATGATAAAAGCATTACAGTTGGTCACTTTTGCTTTCTCACCGGATTGTGGTTAGTGTGTTTGTGTTTACATTGATTGCGGGTTACGGTTTGAGATTATACAAGTAAAAGTACAGTTTGATTGTATAATTGGTATATTTCAGTCTGTATGGATATGCCTGCTTCAGCACCCACAAAAAAACCAGTGTTTGGCCACAAAACTTTAAGTGGAGCCAGGTTCTAACTAGAAGTACTAAAAGAATAATGTTTTTTCTCTTGTTTTAGCATGTCTTCTGTCTCTTGTAAGATCACTCAAGTTCTGCTTCTAAATAGACATTCCAGAAGCAGACTCTCCACTCTGCTCCCTCCCCCAGCCAACAGAAAGCCTCTTATGACATTCTTATTCTGAAATCCTATAGCCTGAAGCGATTCCTGGTATAGTGCCAGAACTTGTAGAACAACCCCCCACCTCCCTTCAAAATCAGTCCTGTGACAGGCTTTACTTACATATGACGTGCATTGTAACTCTTCAAATAAGCAAGAGATTGTGGATTTCACAGGCTATTTATGGACTCAGTGCAAAACTATTTACACATACCTGAAGCTGTATAGAAGAACAAAATAATTTGTTTGCAATAGTACTTAATTTTTCTGTATTGGCACAAAATACCATTTCTTCGTTAACAATTTAGTTGCCAAAAATCTGTTTGTTATTAGACACCAGCCATTTTCTGGTGCAAGCAGGTAAAAAATTAATAGCATTACAACTGCCATTGGGTAGAATCAGGATATTTGGGATCCCTGGTAAAGAAGAGAATTAAGCCGTTCAAGCATGTTGTGAAGTGCCTTTTCTGCACATGGATGATTTCCTGGAAAGACTCTTTAGTTTGATTTACTGCTTTATAGTCTTCCCTACTGAGACATGTTATATGGATTTATACTGTACTGTATATGCAGTATAGTGCTGGTATATAGGTAATATAAACACCGGTTATTTAAACTTTCAAATACTGAGAGAAATGAAAAATTCTGACCACATTTTAGAAAGGTTCCTGCCAGCTAGCATTTTAATCTGCACATTGAATAAAGCATTATATGAAATGTTTATTTTATGTATTTAATGGAATGTTTGGTCACATATTCCCTAAATATATGAGGCAACAGTAAAAGAAAGTTAGTTGTCAGGAACTGGGAGGTCTTTGAGATCAATTACTGATCTGCTTGTTCACACTGCAGTTTGTATTCCCACATAATGCTCAGATCAGGGCTATATAGGATATTTCCAAGCTCCTGTGATCCACAGTTAGGATATCCTCTGCTTTCTCAGTCCCAGAAAGAAGGAGATAGCCTGGGCGTATGGAGATGGGCAGTGACACTTGAAAAACATGTAGCTGCTGGCAAAGGTTGATAGCTGTTCGACTGTGGGAGCAGAGATATTTTTGGAGAAACTGTTAGAGGTTGCTGAGGAACAAACTCGTATCACTCTTTATGGATATTTTCAGCAGTTTTGTAATAAACTGACAAAATTTGCAGTCTGTGTAAAATCCACTGAATCTTACAACAGATGAGCCACAGAGAGGAAAAGATCTTTCTGCAATGTATTATTATCTTGGTGTAAGGACATGGAGCATCCTATAGATGCATTGGGGATGTGAAAAGATTCCTCACTCTGACTACGTGTGGAGTTTTTTTTGATAATGCGTCACTCTCAGAACAGGGATGTTGGGAAAGATTCTCAAAGTAAGGGAGAAGCTGAACACCACCACCCTTTAATGGTGATGTTCTGACCCATGCCAAGATATGCTCTGTTGGGTGGCTGAATCACTATATAGAACTATTTGCCTGGGAGGTTCAGTGAAACATCCGAGCCTCTTGCCAAAGTGATGATGTTGTCTCGGCTTGTATCACTTCTCCTGAGCTTGAACTTGGGATCTCCAACGTTTGACATTCTTTAACATGAAGAAGAGTCACTTTATTTTTTCCCCTGAGAGTGGAGAGGACCAGTCCTTTGACCGGAGTGATCAGAGCAGTAGCAGACTGTTGTGTTGATGCCATAGTCTTGTAGATCATGAAGTCATAGTGAAGTCCTCTGCAGAGGTAGAGAGGAGACAGAAGCAAGGAAAAAAATGGCTGATGTAACTGTTGGAAATGATTTAATTACAGTTGCAGCACTTCACAGCCTTGTAACTTACCAAACACGAGTAGCTCAGTGGCAGCAAAAGATGGGCTTGGTAATTCATAGCTTGCTCTTGAGGGAGATGGGAGCATATTGCTTTTTTTCAAGAGCAAGTAGGTGTTTGCAATTTGTGTGACAAACGAATAAAGTTCACTGAGCCACAAGCAGCCATTATGGCAACTTAAATGTACAATTGGATGCTTGATGGTATCTCTTTACAAGAGAATGATGATGCATATGGCAACAGGACTGACCTCATTCTTTACCATTGCTATGTCCAATGAAAGGGCATAAAACCTGTGACTCTGGACAAGACCTTACAAAATTCAGCCAGGGTCTGTAAGAGCTTCATCGGGATTTCAGAACTTCAGGAGAATCTTGTGATCATTGGAAGAAGCTAGGAATGGGGACAGCTGTGACTCCTCCACTCCCTCCTATCGCTTTGATAGGAAAGCTTTGGGTTGCAGAAGAGGGCTTGACCTAGTTCTTTCATTCTGATTCTCAAGAATAGGAATGATAACCCTATAAAGCTGCAGCAGGTCATATAGAATAGAAAGGAGATTGTTATAGCCCACTTTAAATTAATGCGCATCTAATGGAGCAGTGTGGAACATAGCAATCTGCTCATTTTTCTGTGGTGGAAATCACAGAGTTAATGACATTTTAGACTTAGACTGGAAGCTTTGACTGATGGAACATGTTGCTATGGGGTGTTTTTTGTGAAAAGACAGTGGGTAGGATAATCAGAAAAAAAGCGGTCTGAACTTCACTGGAGGAGCAAGGCCAAAAGTGAGACCAGAAAAAGGAAAACAAACAAATACGAAATTTCAGTGAGGATAAAAATACTGTAAAGGATTAGATTGATCAAACATGGAAAATGGTTAATTGAGAGTGAGCAATACAGTTCACTGCGAAGAAATGCTGGTTCAGAGCTAAGGTGAGGTGAAGGTGTTGTGCTGCAATCTCTTATGCCATGTGGGAGAGCTGCCCATGAATTCAGTATGCTTTTGGCCGCTGCTGGAGCTAAAATGCCTTTGGAGTAATTCTGCACACACAGACCATAATGTGGATGTTGTCCTTAAGGCAGAACTCTTGGACAGTGGGTAAGAAGACCCAACTAGGAGTAGCAGAAGATGATTAAAAAGAAGATGACATCTCATATTGACTGGAATTATGTTTCTCACTTGGCCACAAAGACTTTCATGAACAGTATAGCAAATAAAAAATACGCCAGAAAATAAGTCAGTACTTTTTTGCCAAAGTAATGAACTATTTGCACAAAATAAAGTCATGTGTGAAGAACAGCTGAGCTGGGCCTAATTATTTGGGCTGACAAAAGGCATGCTAGCAATAGAAAAAGGCATTCTGAATCCAAGGCTGTGGTTCAGTCTGCTCTGTTATGGGAAGCCAGTCTGTCTTATATCAATGTAACTGTGGATTCCTTTCTGATGCTGACCTCTTAAAAAACACATGGGTGTCACTTCTGTCCTTTCCAGTGAGAAAAGGAACAGTTCTAGCCAGGCAAATTAGCACTGGCCGTGGTTACCCAGGCCTTCCCTTGAGTTTTGGGCGGGCTGTAACAAGGTTCTGGCTGGTGCAGAACAGCGCCATGGACGTGCCTTTTCAGGTTGTATGATGACTGGCATACAAGGTGCAGAATCACAAATCGAGCTTGTGTTCTTGGTCCTCAACTGCAGAGTGTAGCAGGGGCAGCACAGGGGTGCCTAACTGTACAGCACACTGTGGTTGCTCCATTTAGCCTTAGCTTCTCCAAACTAAGGCTAAAACTTGTCTGTGTGGGGGCTGGTCTTAGGTAGTGAAACGGCTCTGAACCCCAAGAGTGTGTATGAGTTAGCTGTTGGAAGTGTTGTCTTTCTGATACTACAGCTTGTGACTTCGCAGTAAAGGATGGTAGAGACCTATTGAAGAAACAGTGTGTATGGAGCTTACAGAAGGGAGATATGCTACAGGCAAACTACTGACAAATCCTTTTCTGTATTTTTCCATGCTATACCTAGTGTTTTACACTGTATCACTGAAATCAATACAGTGAGATACCACTTGATTGCCAGGAAGAGAGCTATCAGCAGTGATAAATAGATAATTGTCTTAAAGTGGCACGTTTTAAAAAAGAGGTCTTGACAGCATTGTGCTTCAGGTTTTGTGCTTGAACTGTTAGAAAACACAAATGGCTGGAGCCTATTGGAACAACTAAAGACTGTGGAATTCACAGGGACGTACATTCTCATCACTAACACTGAAGCTAAGTTAGTATTAGATAACCCCTCACTGACTGCTGCCTTACAGTTAAATTGGCTAATGCTATTCAGAGCAATTAAGGATATACATGGTAAAATATATTCAGTCCTGAGTACTTTACTGATAATACCATAAGAGTGAATACTTTCGTGAGAAAGGGTAACAGCTTCATATGATGAAGGAATGAAGACCACAGAAATAAGAACAATTGAAAAAGTGTGACAGAATTCAACATGCCAGGTATATTTGTGTGTAAACATGTAACTAAGAGATGCAGAAAGGAATGTAGGATTTTTTTCATGAAATTGTATAGAGCATAAAGTAAACAACAGAATGAAAGAGAACAAAGGAGAATATTGGCTTTTGGTAGTAATTTCTAATTGCTGAGACATACTACATATATATCTATAGTATAGCTTCCATCAGCTACAAGACTAAATAGTTTATATCTGGAGTGAAGAAGTACCTAGGAAACTTACGCATTCACTAAAAAATTCAAAGAAACAGTAATGATTTGTATTAGCCAATTCATGTGGCAACTTCATATATGGTACAAGATACAGGTAAAGATCTTCGCCCTGTATGTTTCACTGCCTTTGAGGATCTACTTTGTATTTTACATTTCTGGTCTCATTGATCTATCTTCTCTTCTTCCGCTACCCTACCATTTATTTACCATTCCTTACCATTTGTTAAGAGTTCTTCCTTTCTTTTATCTCCTTTTGCTCTTTTCATCCTTTGCCATTGCCAAACTCACATTCATGTATATTCCTCTTTTTTTCTGCTCCCTTTAGCATTACCTGTTGTATTTACAAGTTGTCCAGCATCAGTCTGTCAAAATTCCTTTTAAGAGTTTTCTCAGGAGAAGGTTAATTGCCTAAAAATACTTTTGTGCTCAATTTATACGATCACTCAGCTATATAACAAATCAAATTCTGCCAAAAATCTGAAATGACAGAGTTCCTTTTCCTCTTGTCTCACCAACATGGCATAAAAAGTACTTTGCAGTCAGAATTTAGCAAACAAAAATGATGATGGTCGTGCATAATCAAGCCCAGTTTGTCAGTTTTGAAACTCCTCCTTAGTGCCAGTAGCACTGAAAGCTTGTTTTAAGAGATAAGCTAGAGACATATGAATTGTAGCTTGAGAGCATCTCCTTCACTGATCTGTGAAGCATTCTTTATGGAGCCAAGGCCCCAATGTAGAAATTGTCACTGCTACTTGAAATTCTGATATGAATATTTGTAATCAAACTTTAACTTCCAAGAACGGAGCTTGGTATGTCTTGTGATTTCTTTTTCGTTTTGTTCTCTCACTCACTTTCATCATTTCCCAGACTGGAGTAGGAGCACATTGTCTTGCTGGTGTATAAAAGTATGGAAAAAATGTAGACCTTCTCCAGAATCAGAGATCCTAAAAGATAAAAGAAAATGGCAGACAAATGTTAGTGGTAAGAGATGTTACATACACAGCAAACTATTTGCTTAAACACTGACTAGTACTCCTTCATTCTTTACTTTATCATTTTCTATTCATTTCTGTTTCACTTTCCTGTCTCTTTCCTTTTGCCCTTCCTTTCTTCTTGTAATTGAAGCCACTTGTCATTCATTCTGTAAAGGTTTACTTAAATATATTTTGTCTATAGTTAATTAAGCAGAGGGAGAATTCTCTTGAAGAGATCTAAATAGTCAAGATCAGGTTCAAGTCACATTGTCATCAGTATATCCTGAAAGATATAAACTCTTCTTATTTCAGTGCCTTTTCTGAATAGATCCTTTATGAAACGACTTGCTGGTATTTCCTCCAAATTTATAGTTCATTACATATTACTTGAATTTTATTATATGACTGTGACAATCAATATCAACTAAAATAATAATTCACTCACTAATCAGAAGAGGCATTAAAATTTTTATTATCCTGATAATTTGTATGCAGTCCTTAACCGTGTGAATAAATGTATTTCAGAAATGCTTATAAATTCATATGTCACTCATTATTGACTGATAAGCTTGATTCAAGAGGAGTTATTAATAAATTACTTCTAATGCATTGGATATGATGAAAATTTCTCAGATTATGTTGATACTCACCTGCTAGTTTCTTCTTGTCAGCTTCATACTGTAAATTACATGCATGTCAATATGTAACATGTTGGTATAAAGAATATATGTAGGTTCTTTTAAATTAAATTTTTGAAAAACATTATTGTGGAGTTGGGTCATCTCATCTTTGGATGTGTTGAGTGCAGTGTTACCCCATAAGCTGATAGTGGATAATAAGAGCTTTGAGAGAAAGGTAGAAGCACCCTGCCTGCAGATCTTGCTTTCTAAATTATTTACTAAATTATTTTACAGTTCTATGGTAATCCATAACTTATCACTAAGGGTAGGGTTATTGGCCCATATGCTGTCCAATGCATTTACTATTTACAGAATTACTGGAATGTATTCAACATGTCTTCTTAATTTTTTTTTTAATGTTACATTTATGCATACCTTAATACAAGTTTAATTATGCATCACTGATAATATACCTACTTTATACAGACTTAGATGATCATTAATGCCTGAAATACAGCAATACATTCACAATAACCAACCATCTCCTTTGGAGTGATTCTATGTTTACTGTAAGGATGTATTCCATATCTCATTTTGAAAAAAGCTGCTCAATAGTGCCTTTGTGTTACCCCTCCTAGTCCTGGGAAAGCTTTTCAAATGTTGTCTAAGCTGTGGTCTAAAGTTGCTTTGCAAATTGTTGGCAGCTCAGAGTTTTGTAAACACTTGGTGTTCTCAGGAATGACCTAGTAGTTGCTGTCTCTCTGATCTCCTGCAGTGTTTTAGGTGTCAGGCTGTCCTTTTCCTGCCTTGTCTCCTTTAAATCTTCTTGTTCCACTAAATTTCTTTTCCCTGACTTTTGCATCTGGATTTATTTAGTGTTGTCCAGGGCATGTCTCACCATTCAGAGGCAAATCTGATTAGGTAGATTGGTATCACGGCCTATGATCGAGGGGAAGCTTTGCTGACAAAAGTACTAGGAGCAGGTACAGACAGCGAAGAAAAGGAAGCTGTGAATAACAAGGTGCTGTTCTCAGTGCCTGAGTTAGGGATTTATGGTGGCTGTACTCAGCACTAGTGAGGCCACACCTCGAGTGCTGTGTCCAGTTCTGGGCTCCTTGCTGCAAGAAAGACATTGAGGTTCTGGAGTGAGTCCAGAGAAGGGCAGTGGAGCTGGGGAAGGGTCTGGAGCACAAGACCTGTGAGGAGAAGCTGAAGGAGCTGGGGGTGTTTAGCCTGGAGAAAAGGAGAATTACCACTCCCCACAACTGCCTGAAAGGAGGCTGTAGCCAGGTGGGGGTCAGCCCCTTCTCCCAAGCTACCGGTGACAGGATGAGAAGACATTGCCTCAAGCTCTGCCAAGGTTGGTTCAGACTGAACATCAGGAGGAAGTTTTTCATGGAAAGGGTTGTTAAATATTGGAATGACTGCCTGGGGAGATGGTGGAGACACCATCCCTGGAGGTGTTCAAGAAATGACTGACGTGGCACTTAGTGCTTGTGACACTTAGTGGTGATCAGTCAAAGATTGGACTTGATCTTAGAGGTATTTTCCAACCTAAATGATTTTGTGATTATGTGAAACTAGTACCTCACATACAGATCAGCTACTGACGTTACGGTTATGGGATCTTGTCCCCTGGGAAGCAGCAGTTCCTGGCTCCTGCTGAGTTCCTTCCAGCAAGTTCAACCACTGAGTTAGAAAAGAAAAACACAATCTGACATATAATCTTTGGCAAATTGCTGACCCTTGTATCTGAGGGATGAGAGAAAACTATTATATGTGTTCACACAATTCTTCTCTCTGTAAGCAGCAATTCTTTGTCCTCAGCCTTAAGAAAAACATCTGAGTTGAAGACAGAAAGTTCAGTCTCATTTCTGTGTGTAAGAAGTCTCTTTTACAGATGATTGAATTCAGTCATGTCTGGAGTGAATGTAACAATTGTTTAAAAATGCGAAGTCTTAAATTATATCCAGCTGATTCTGTAGGGGGATTTTGCAGGCCGGAAGAAGTTAATTATTCAAAGCTGGATCCAGATCAGGATTAGGTTTATTGGCTCACACACTGTAAACTTGATAGCTTTAAAGTGGTAACTGACATACTTTTTTAAAATTTGTGAGCGTGTTCAATGCTGTAATAAGGTGTTTTCCCAGGCAGCTCAGGAAACAACTTTTTACCTGTTCATTTTTCAATTATACTTTTCTTGACACAAGGAATGTAAGCTAACATAATGTTCCAATATTTACTGAAAAAAAAAATCCAAGTAGAACAGGTCATAGTTTAGAATTCCTTGGTTTTGCATTTTTCACCTCAAAGTGGTGAGGGTCAACATGACCAGTATATTTTCAGTGTTCTCATTTGTAGTAATGTGATGTTATCTTGGTGGTGTGGTTATACTGAAGAATCACTGCTAGATTTTCCTCTTATTAAGGGCTAGCAGATTTGGTTCCTGAACTGTGAAGTGAAACTTACTGATGAAAATCTAGACCAGCAAAGCTAATGAGTGTTTTATTACTGACCCTGTAAGGTAAGGATGTTCTCTGAGGAATTAAATCTTCAGCCATCATTAGAAGGTTAAACACAAGTATGATTTTATTTTAATCCTAATTCTGATTTTATTTAAATAAATAGGTTGTTACTGTTGGGTTCAATAACAGCTGGACTGGACTCCCTTGTTGAATTCTGCAAAATTCGTCTGACCTCTGCTAATCCCTCTTATTTATATGGAACCTAAGCTATCAGTACCACAAATGAGCAAAGATTTTCAAGAAAATACTCAAGAGAATGAATTTTCATAAGAATTATCTTATTTCATCTCTAACTTCAAATTTGACTTAATACACAAGTTAAAAGATTTTAGAGGTTACAGCCCATACTTAGATTGATGTTAGTGTTGCCTTCTAAAATAACTTCAGGGAGGATAAAATTCAAACTTATAAAAGAATGGACATGAATCTGTCACTGTGCTCTTAAAATAAGTTGGTACTCAGAAACTAATAAGAAGAAAATACCAATTTTAAGTTTAAAAAGGCAAGACATTTTGAGTGACTAACAGAAAAATAGGATCCTTGTGAAAGTACCTTGAACTATTCAGAAACCTTATAAAATATTGGTACAGAAGTAAAGTTATTTCAAGATACAATGGTATTGTTTTTATATGTTATATGTTTATATGTTGTTACAGTTAACTGAGGAGGAAAAGTTTTCTAGGATACATAAAGCCTATATCAGGTAAAAGAATCTTTACTTCAGCAGGAGCTTTCTTAAACTGTATAAGACTTGATACTGTTAATGCAGTGTATCTGTGTTAAAGGAATTTGATCTATTTGTGCCTGTTTATAGAACTTTTTTTTTTCCCAGTAGATGAGTCCAAAATGCAGAAAAAAAAATGTCACCTCTGGCAGACAGAATTTTCTGCAAGGGAGTTTAATCTGTTTTGTGAACAAAAACCATAATGTCCAAATAATGTTTTGTGACATTGCTTATGTACAAATGGAGACTGAAAAACAATGTTTTCTTGGAAAAGAAGTTTAATGTATAAAAGAAGAAGTAAGGGGAAATTCTGTACTCAGTGAAGTTAAAATTTTTTCCGTTGTCTTCCAGAAGGTCAGTTTTCACCCTCAGTTTTCCAAAAATGGACTATCCAGGTGACTAAATGCAATCTAGCCAAACTATAAAGAAATGTCACAGTAATAGAGGTCATCTACATTTTCAGCCTTTAATGGTACATTTTTTACATTGTGTATGTTTTCGTTTACAGTTGATTTTTGAAACATATCTTGATTTTTTGAAACATGGATGACAATACTAGTGTCAATTTCTTTATGAAATGAAGCTACAGTGTAATGGTAAAGGACAGGATGCTAACTGCTTGATTGACCAACACATAGCTTGAAAGGAAGGGAAGCACAGTGAATCCACTTCCTATTTGAGCCAAACCCTAGTGCTAAAAAAAGAATCACTGATAATAACAACAAAGTAAGTTATGTAAAAAGGGCCATAAACTGTCAAGGTAAAAAGGAGGAAAACACAAGTAACAAGATTATTGAAGAGATACAGAGGACATTGTGGCTCTGTCAACAATATTTGGGGTACTGCATAAATTTTAGCTACTGCAAGAAAAAGGAAATTTATCTTTCATTGTTTACCTTACTCAAATAATGCTTCAAATTTATTGCATTAAGCAATAGATTTATTTAAAACCCCACCAAGTTTCAACCTTTAATCTTCTCTATTTCTTATGCCAGGACTTCTGGGGTTTCTATTGTTTTTTGATTACATTGGTACAATGGGCATACAAGTCAGTCTTCTGTGAAACCAAACATATTTCTCTAATTATCATGGATGTGTTATATTACCTAGCTCACTTCTTTGGATTCTTACTGGTGATAGTATTTGCTGACTTTTCTAAGGTGTATTTGGTGACTATATTTGGTATAGTAAGCATTGTGTTGTCTAATGTAGGTATAGGAAAGGCTTCTTAGCCTATCTAATAACACCAGGAAGAGTTTGGATAATTTTATCATCTTCATCTAATGTTGGTTGTGGTATACTAGTAGTA
Source organism: Melanocharis versteri (assembly GCA_013397845.1). Taxonomy (NCBI): domain Eukaryota; kingdom Metazoa; phylum Chordata; class Aves; order Passeriformes; family Melanocharitidae; genus Melanocharis; species Melanocharis versteri. Next base: position 88,099 of record VZTG01001222.1, read on the forward strand.
GAGTCAAAGCCTGCACCATTCCCCTCAGGTACAAGTTTGTTAAAGCTTTTCCTAGCAGCCTGTATTTCCTGGACAACAGTAAACATCTAAGCAAAGCCTTGCATTTAAATAAAGGCTTTGAATTTGCGAGCCAGACTGTATAAATTTACTGACTCCAGACTTTGAAGAATCTGTAAAATTTTCATTTTTTTGGGACATCTGTTATTTTGCTAAGCCTGATCATCAAGCAAAGCCGTTTGTGCTCTCCACTAACCATGATTAGCCATCTGGCAGCTATCTGTAGATTTAGTTTCCCAAACCGTAATTTCTTTCCAGAGCTAAGCCTAGGCGGATGACCAGGGGCCTCCATTGGCGTCTGCCTTTCTGTTATTTTTAAAAATTACTTCCAGTATTTCTGCCCAGTACTTAGCACCCTTGTTTACTTTAGAGTATTTCCAGCAGATGGGGAAGAATGTTCCATTTTCCTCACATTCAGCACATTTCCAAAGAATGCCGATTTCTTTCTTTTTTTTTTAGAGCTATAATGGAACAAGATAGATACCACTGGAATAATATGTTTCAAAAGGGGTTGCTTTCATGGTTGCACTTCTTGATGATTGTAGAGATCTCTTAGATGCCACTGTTCATCATGCCATGTGTTGCTTTGACTATGGCATAAAAGCAGAAGCATAGTCTGTAGAATGCATCTGCTCTAAAGAAGTACTCCAGGTCTTCTCCCCTGCTCCGTACAGCTCTGTATTGATGCTAACCGTGGCTGACAGTTACAACTGAGAAAACAAAAATCTTCCAGATTACAAGAACAGCAAAATAGTGCTCAATTCTGAGATAAGAATTGTTTAAAAAGTGAAAAAAACCCACTGCAATATAATCTGCAGTTTTTCTCCTGGTTTGGAAGAGTGCCATATTTGCATGCTATGGAGACTTGTAGAAGCTTTGAGTTATAAAGATGGTTTTGGTAGTGCTTTATGCCAGTGACATGCCTTCCCCAACTTGTGTTCAATATACAGGGTTTCTATTCTAAATATATTGATCAATGCCACTACAAGACTGGAAAACACACACTCTTCACACACTTAGCAGTTTTGGGAAACGAGTGAAGCTAAGGTGAAGTGGTGCTGATGTGGTTTGCTTTTAAGGGTGATAACAATGGTGCTTTACTCCACCTGTGTAATGTATTGTCAGAAAAAAGAAAAGCTGGTGCTTTCCGCTTGTATGTTTTGTGGCTCACTCTCAAGTTTTACCTAGGTAGTATTCTCGGCAGAAAGACCACTACATTTCCACTGAAACAGTTCAGTTCCAAGCCCAGGAAATATGGATAAGAAATGAAATAGAAATATTGGTGGTTAAATAATTATTGGTAGTAAGCAGTTTGCATTCCCATTTTATTAATCCACTGATTCATCTAGATCAGGCCTTAAATCAGTTTTGAATGGACTGAAGTCAGTGTAGTTTAGAAAGCTGTCATAGAGGCTTCTGAAACATTTCAATCTTATATTAAGAAAGGCTGTGGGTAGTGTAGCTGTGTGATAGGAGTCTCTGTATGCATAAAAAAAATTATTATGCAGGACACAGAACACACTCAAATAACATTGGTGGGAAAAGTCCAGGGAAGGGTCATGGGAGTAGGTTATGGTTTCTTTCCAGACTACAACACAGGTAGAAGCTGTTTCAGAGTGTATTCTGGAAGAGTGGGTGTAGAAAGTCATGCAGCGCTCAACAAGCTCACGATTTGGCAGGTGAATTCCCCCTTCAAAACATGCTCATAGCCTGTAGCTCCTGGCATCTTGCCTGCTTTTCTGGTTTGAAATGGGAGGAGTGAATTTCCATGTATAAAAGTACTTTTGTCTACAATTCACCTTAAATAGTTGTTGAGCAGCTGCCACACTTTCTAGCTGGCCTTAAGCCTCAAACCCTATGACAGAGAAACTTTTTTTTTCTAAAGCACTGGGGAGCATAAATATATATTTTTTGTGATTTTTAAAAAATATAAACATTTGAACTACATTGGAAATACTGTTCGAACACCAATTGGATTTTCTTTTAAAGAAGCCAAGAAATATTCGGGGAGAAAGATATTTGTATTTCTATTTTCACTTTCTGTATTAAATCATTCAAAGCTTGTGTGTGCTGATTACAGCATTTCCTCTTTACTTCTTGTAATGTTCTTCTCTAAGAGAAACACTCATATGAGCATTGCAGCAAATGGGTCTAGCACATATTTAATTTTTCTCTTCACCTCAGGAGTGTAAATGAGCCTAAAAAAAGATTGTAAAATTCTAAAAAATGCTTTAAATTACTAACAAAACACGAAGAACTTATACTAAATGTATCTTGAGGCTCTTGTGACACAATACATAAAGGGTTCTGAAAGTCCTGCTGCACTTATCTACTAGTATATTTTGCAGTGCAATTGCATCCCGGAGCTCTAGATACATTGTTTTAGAATCGACTGGAACATCCGAAGCTAAGTCACTGCTTGATTCTGACTGGCCCCATGTTACTCTACAATCGTTTTATGCTAGTGCGTGCAAGAATTGCAACAGCTGTACTTTTCAACTGGCCTTGCAACCTCCCATTTTAGACAATATGTTTACATCTCTGTCTTCTAAAAATAGTAACAGGAATGAGGTGAAGGGTGAGAAATGCTTTGCAGGAAGACTAAAGAGCCCTCTGTAAAAGATTGTTCAAAAGAATGAAGCTAAAAAACCACGTATTTCTTAGTTTACACACATTGCTGACATTTTTGAAGGAGCACGGGCTGTTACCATTAATTTAAAAGTAGTTAATAGTTAAAGAAAGTCTAAGGAACTATGCCTATGTGATAATTATGCTTTATCAACTGCTAAAATGCAGCTCCCTCCTAGGGTGAAACTTAGTGACTGTTCAAAAGGGCTTGTCAGCACTACAAGGGTTCTATGTGTCTGATAACCAGAGTGACTGATATTAATGAATGACTTGAGAATATCACCATTTTCAGTAATTAACTGCAAATGGGCATCGTGTTTTCAATTTCAGAAAGCTGCTACTGATATGCGTGGCTGAATTGAGAAACCAGCTAAGATAACTTTGCCGTGTCACCTTTACCAAAGTGGTTTCATCTTTCCCCTCTGTGTAGCCTGCTTATTTCAGTTATAAGTTTGGGGATTACATGGTCTATTTCTTGTAACATGCTTGCAAAGTAAGAAGCGCAATGAGGTTTAAATCTTCACTGGAATGTCTAGGTACTACTTTGATATGAGGAAATAAATTACAAACAGTTAAATAAGTGGTCACATCTTATGTATAAAAGATGCACTTTAGTGCAATTGGAGTCTAATGGAACAAGAATGAATAGCAAAAGATTTGCCTGCAGCTTGGGAGAGGACGGATGCAGTCTGAGACAATGCTGGCTTCTGCCACAAGCTGTATTTCCAGTTATGCTGACTGCAGAGTGAAAGAGTATTTTACATAATGGAATTTGCCTTTTTTTTCTGTATAAGCCAACAGCATGAACCACACCCTAAATGGTTGCTCTTTTATAAATCACAGTACAGATTACTGTCATGTGCCTCCTGCTCTGTGACACTGAACTCTTTCATAAACATATTTATTGCTTACTTTCTTAAACTCCTGCTAGAGACTATTAAAAGTACTCACTGGTGAGATCTTAATTTAAACTGGGTAAATTTTCCCAGAAAGTCAAAACTGTTAGCATAGTCCTGGCATTTTATGGTATAGCTGTATGATGCTAAACAGCTTGGGTGTATATAGAAAACATTCCTGAGGTGGTGTGTGAGCCAGCTACAATGGTGCTGGCCAGTACGATCTGGTGGTGTGAAAACCAGTGCATGATCACAGCAGAAGGTGGCCAGGAATCCACCAGAAGAGAGACTCTATTAGGATGACAATGGGAAGAGAAACAATAAGCTTCTCTGGCTCTGCCTGGAAAGAAGGTTTCAATTTTTGAATACAGAAACAGAAACTTGATTCTAGTGCTTGTTTCTTTGTATGTAGGAAGCATAACCCTGCAGATATTCTTGAGAAATAATCAGACCGAGTCAGAGACCATACCTCTCATGTATCTTATTCAGATTTATTTGCTAGTCACTTAGGATCCATGCAAGAGTTGATCTCACATCTACTGTGAATACCTCCCTGAAAATTCTTAATTTAACTCAGATCACATTGTGAGGTTCACCTCGGAAACAGGGCATCATGTGGTTGTTCCTCAGTTCCTTCCCCCTTTGCGAGAGCTTTCCAGTGTGCTTCTGTATGGACACACGGGACTTAGGGCTCAACACATTGAGTTCCATTTTGTTGCTCTGCTGCTCTATTCTGTTGAACTAGGCCCTACAATTTCCTCTTTGCAGAGGTTGGGGTGGGAAGTGTAAGCTTCAGGAAGCAAGTTCTGTTTTTAAAATAATGTGTTTTACTAATCCATTGAAAACACCACTAAAAAAAGTGAATGTGATACACCGTTTTTATAAAGAAAGTGACTTCTTTCTCAGAGTACACAGCAGAAATTAACTGGTGATCTGAGGTAGCCATTTGTGTTTTCCTAGAACTTCAAGATTTAGCTGACACTCCTTTACCATTAAAAACAAAACAAAACCACACCCAACTACCCCATATCACCAAATATTCATATTCAGTGTTTTCTTAGTCATTGTACAGACAAAACTTCACACTCTAGGAGACCTGCCCAGGAAGATTGGGTAATCAGTTTTAAAATGACAAACTGAAAGTTTTAGTCCGATAATCTAATGCCTGAACAAATGCATGTCATTACAGTGAGGTGGTACACCATACTGCAACTAATTGCAGGTTCTTGATGTTGTGACATGGTTGTTTTTCTGAGTTCACATGTTATAACTTCCAATAGTACATCATTATTACTCTGTGTTGTTGGCATTGGGGGGTTACTACTCTTCATCATGCCATGTAGATAACAGCTGGAGGATCAGTGCCGGCTACTTTCAGGAGTCACCCATAAACAGAAGAAAGGAATACTTCCCTGCAAAATTCAGATTCTTGAAGAAATTCAAATGGTTGTCAAATCAAAAATGTCGTAGAATCATGGAATTGTTTGGGTTGGAAAAGACCCCTAAGATCATTGAGTCCAATTGTTAACCCAGAACTACCAAGTCCACCACTAAACTGTGTCGTGAAGTACAACATCAAGGTTGCCTTTTAAACATCCTCAGGGATGGTGACCCGCCACTTCACTGGACAGTCTGTGCCAATGCTTTACAACTCTTTCCATGAAGAAATTTTTCCTAGTATGCAACATAAACCTCCCCTAGTGCAACTTGAAGTTGCTTCCTCTTGTCTAATTGCTTGTTACTTCAGAGAGGGGGCTGACCCCTACCTGGCTACCACCTCCTTTCAGGCAGTTGTAGAGAGTGATAAGGTCCCCCCTGAGCTTCCTTTTCTCCAAGTTGAACAGCCCCAGCTACCTCTGCCATTCCTCACAGGACTTGTGCTCCAGACCCTTCCCCAGCTCCACTGCCCTTCTCTGGCCTCACTCCAGCACCTCAGTGTCTTTCTTGGAGTGAGGGGCCCAGAGCTGGACACAGCACTCGAGGTGTGGCCTCAGCAGTGCCCAGTCCAGGGGGACAATCCCTGCCCTGCTCCTGCTGGCCACACTATTGCTGATCCAGGCCAGGATGCCACTTGGGCACACCCTGGCTCATGTTCAGCCACTGTCAACCAGCATCTCCATGTCCATTTCCACTGGGCAGCTTTCCAGTTACTTTTCCCCCAGCCTGGGACTGTTGTGATCCAAGGGCAGGACCCAGCACTGGGCCTTGTTGAACCTCACACCATTGGCCTTGGCCTGTTGATCCAGCCTGTCCAGATCCGTCTGCAGAGCCTTCCTGCCCTTAGCAGATCAACATTCACAATCAACTCGGTGTCATCTGCGAAGTGCCTGAGGGTGCATTCAATCCCCTCATCCAGATCATTGATAAAGATATTAAACAGAAGTGCCCCCAGTACTGAGCCCAGGGGAACCCCACCCATGACCGGTCATCAGCTGGATGTAATTCCACTCACCACCACTCTCTGGGCCTGGCCCTCCAGGTGGTTTTTACCCAGTGAACAGAGCATCTGTCCAAGTCATGGGCTGCCAGCTTTTCCAGGAGAATATTGTGGGAAATGGTGTCAAAGGCTTTACTGAAGCCAGGTAGACAGCATCCACAGCTTTGTCCTCAGGAGATCAGGTGGTCAAGCAGGACCTGCCCTTCATGAGTCCATGCTGGCTATGCCCAATCTCCTGATTGTCCTGCAAGTGCAGTGTGATGACACCTAAAATGACCTATTCCATGACTTTCCCAGCGTCACGGTCAGGTTGACAGGCCTGTAGTTCCCCACATCCTCTTTCCAGCCTGTCTTGTGTTTGGGCATCCTATTTGCCAACCTCCTGTTGACTGGGACCAGCCTCATTAACCAGGACTGCTGGTAAATGATAGAAAGTGGCTTGGTGGGCTCTTCTGCCAGATCCCTCAGTACCCTTGGGTGGATTTCATCTAATCCCATATATTTGTGGGGTAGCAGGTAATTGAATATGTCCCCTTGGATTAAGGGGGCTTCATTCTTCTCCCCATCCCTGTCCTCCAGCTCAGCAGGCTAGGTATCCAGAGAAAAAACTGGTATTGCTATTGAAGACAGAGATAAATAAGGCATTAAGTACCTCATCTCTTTTCTCCTTTGTCACAATGTTTCTCCCCATATCCAGTGAAGGATGGAGATTATCCTTACCTCTCCTTTTGTTGCTGATATATTTATTGAAACATTTTTTACTGTCTTTTATGGCAGTAGGCATATTAAACTCTTGTTGACCTTTGGCCCTTCTCTAGCATGTTTTTCTCTGTAAAAATTCTCTTTTGAGCTGAGACATGATTTCTGTTATGAAAATATATTTGAAAATAGCTTGAAAGACAGTTTTTCGAACTAACTCTAGGTTTGAAATTGTTGGTAGATATACTTGAAAGGAAGTAGTTCACGCCTGTGGTGGCATTTCTTTGAAAGTCTCTTTATTTAGAGAACATTTTGATACAAATCTCAGACATCTCTCAGCCTCAGTCAGCCGAGGGATTTAATTTTTTCTTGAAAAATGTTTGGAATAAAAAAAATCAACTTGGCTGCCAATGTACTATTGCAACTTAGTTAAATAATACAACGTGATTATGCATAGCAACCAACAGAAAAAACCCTCCCAAACTGTTGTGTGGAATGCAGAATTTGTCATGGTCTTGCAGATTGTAACGTTGCAGAAATGCACATGAATTGATGTTTTGACAGAATTGAGAAGATGGGCCAGGAGACAAGTAAAGCTTCTACTGGTGTAAGAGCATATTGAAAGAAAACCATAAACAAGTGATATTTAGTGCAGAGACAAAAGTTCATGTTTTAAATTAGGATAGTTTAAGTCATTACTTGAAGCAATTCATACTTGTTAGTTTGAACTGTCAGAATTGTTGAGTTTAGCCTAACGTTTGCATTAACAAACTTGTATTCTGGAGTTTAGAATGTTAAACAAGGGAGTTAGGTAATGTGGATTTTATTTTCATGTCATTTGGTTGGCACAGTAACACAAGAAACTTTTCAGACAAGCCTGTTGCCTAAAGTAGAGCGTGTCAGTAAGAACTGAACTCATCCTATAGCTTTCCAGTGGCCTCTGTGGTTTGAATTGATGATTTTGGTTCAGCTCACAGAAGCCAGTTGTAAGCACTGTTATCACTGGTCTTTCTAATCTTAAAGACAAGTTAAAGAACAAATAAACCTGTGATTTAGATTTTACTGTAAGAATTTTCCATTTGATACAAATGGAGAACATGACAACCTCATCATGCCCTCATCACTTTGCTATAGTGAACCTGTAAATACAGCTCTGCATTCTCAAGTGCTGGTCACCCAGCATCTTTTTTGGGTGAAAATGATGTGCTGAGGTGCTTACCAAAGGGTGCGGCCCAAGAGAGGTCGTGCTGACCACAGGTACCATGTCTGATGTCCCTCCATGGATGGTGCTACAAGGCAGCAGCATTTTAATTTGGATCAGCTAGAGAATGTGAATATTATCATTCATTGTGATGATGAGTATTTTGTGATGGGTTTAGTTAGAGTTTGCAAAACCTGTCAGGAGAGCAGCTGGAACATGCTCTTCATGGATTAGTTTGTTTAATTTCTTTTCTGTAGTGTGGGAGGGCACAGTGGTACTGTGACTCCAAAACCTCTGCCTATTCTCTTCCATCATCTAAGGAGATTAAAGAGATGAGAGGACAAGGAAGATCAAGGAAAAAAAGAGCTAGTCTCAGCTGGCAGCTCTGTGCCTTTCCTAGCCCAGAGAGTAATCACACAAAGTAACTGCTAAGAGAAGGTTTCACTTAATTTATCTGAAGATATAGGCTGTTTCCAGTCCTTTCCTACTGCTCTGAAGCTGCAGTTCTGGGCTAAGATTCCCAGTGCCCTGACTGAACTGTCCATAGCCATGGGTAATGTTGCTTTCCAGTCTGCCAGTGATAGCACTGTGACTACTACATATTCCCCAGCAGAAGCATTGCAGCAGAGCTGGCCAAGGTGGCTTTTGGTCAAGAATAAGCATAGGCCAGTGGCCAGGCTCTGCTGTCAGACTCTGACTCTCTGCACTGTACCCTGAGAAGAACCATTCATCATCTTTATGTTTCAGCCCTTAAATTGCTTCCTGCATTCCTCCACCCGATTGTCATAAATACAGAACACTCAAAGCAGTTCCTGTAAGGAGGGAATATACAAGCCATATTTTGGAGGTTTAGCACCTGAGCACTGAAGTTAGCCCCCACTGGCCCCAGTTCTAAGAGGCTGCTATTGGAAATTTATTGTCTAATCTTTCTGCCTTATTTTTTTCATATGTGACATTGGCTAATACTATTTACTAACCTACAGGGAAGTTTTCAGTGATGGAATGATTACTTTTTTGTTTAGTGCTAAATTTCATTAGAACATATGAATATAACCTCCAGCTGGCTACAAGATCTCTGTGGATTTTAGTAACCAGTTGCTATCATCACATAAAAGCTGAGAGGAAAATAAAACCTCTGTGAAAGCAGACTATCTTCCTGTCTGCCACCTCACCAGAAAACACCAGAAGCATGCAAAAACTGGTACTTGCTTTTTTTTAATTTGCATAAAGAGCTTACCCTGATTACTGCCAGTTTTACAGTGTTCTTTTTACCTTTGTTTGATGTGTGCTGATCTTACATTTACAAAAATAACATTGAAAACTAGTGTTGATAGATCTGACAGTAAAATGAAATTTTATTTGTGAAAAAGAATTTGGAAAAGTATTTCTTTCTGTTGTGTGTAACAATTGCCTCAGTTAAGAAGGTGGTGTCTGAATTAAGAATAACTACTCCAGTAAAGGAGTAATATTGCTGAAAGTCCTGACGCATTGATTTTTGCATTTCTGAAGCTAAGTAGTATGAGGTCTGCATCAGGAACAGTGTAGGAGAGGCTTTAGCTGTGCTTTTAAAGTGCCTATAAATGCAGCATTTGATTAAATGTACAGTAGGTATGTATGCAGTAGTGAAAACAATAAAATTCTGATGTAAATTTATCTGGCATAAAACCCCCCAACAGAACAGAAGGCAATAGAAGAACAGCAAGGGCACAAATTGCTCCTCTTGGCCCATGCCACTGAGAAGGCATTACATGGAAATTACCATGTGTATTAATTATAATGAACCCACTAAGGACATGATTTTGTGTTTCATGAAGAAACCTAAGCGGTGACAAATCAGAGGCAGCTTTCCCAAGACATGTCTTGAAATCTACCAAAAAATAAGGTGGCAAATTTATTTACAGGAAAATCAATCTTTTCAAAATGTTTAGCTGAGACAGAAAAACTACAGGGGCAAAAACAAACTTCAAGTGGTTTCTGTCTGTAGTTTCTAGGACATTATGGAAAAATGGCTCAAATCAACAATGGGAGGAAAATCTTTATAAGATCACAACATAGTGAACTGTGGAAAAAACACTATGACTTCTCCTGTAACAGGAGAAGTCATAATACAAAAAATATTTTCAGAGTTTCAAGTGTTAGAATTTTCAAAACCATCCAACATCTTTCTGATAAACTCCCTACACAGGATGTCTCTTTGGATCAACAGCTGGAGAGTGAATGAATCTTTAAGAAGCTGCAGACCACTAGATCTGAAAAAATTACATCTCTTGGGTGCTAGGAATTGGACAGAAGGAGTGGCAGAGCCTCTCTCTGGGTTCCCAGAATTATTTAACAATTTGGTTTATCTGTTCTTGCTAATAAATCTCTGCTTACTTCTAAGAGTCTACTGCAAGAATCACTTCAGAAATACTACAAGATTGGTGAATTTTAGAGACAAAAATGCAGTCTTTACAACTGTATTGTATAACCAGCGTTTCTGGTCAGACCTTATGTTTTTTCCTTCCTCAGGTTATATTTACCCTCAACTTCTTATGTGAAAGATACAGTGCTATTTCTCTTCAATTATTTAAGTGCAACCAACTATTAAAACACTGTAGGAAGGTCTCCACAGCTTTCAGTGTGCATGCAAAGCTACTTTCAGCTCAGTTGGCAAGCTGAAAGTTATAGCTGAAGTCTGTCACACTGCGTGTGAGAAGGGGATCTGCTTCTCCTGCCCCTTCCCCGCAGTTCTACTCTTACCAGCTAATCTTCCCAATGTAATCTTGATAGGAAAGGCTGTGGCTGTGGGGTCTTTTGTAGTGGTGATGGTGGCTACAGAGACCCTTTGGGAGAGCTGGACCAAGCCTTTTCTTAGTGCATTAATGCGCTCAGACAGTTTCAGTCTGCTCCTGCATGATACAAGGAACTCTGCCATATTCTTCTTCCAAAGGATGGAATTACACACTCCGAGCGTAGAAACCTGTGCAAAGCTGCAGGAAGGCGCATGTGTGTAGAGTCAAATAATACTCTTAAACAGGTATGAACATACACCTGACTCTACAGGTTCTTCTGGTGTTTGCAGAGCCGCAGAAAGTCACACCATGATGCCAAATACCCTATAGCACCACAGACAGTGAGATGGGAAGGGAAACTTATCTGCAGAAAGCTGTACAACGTAAGTGAGCAGAGATGCCGGACCAGATGACTCACTGTGGTCCCTTCCAATCTGACCATTCAGTGATCCTGTGATTCTGTGACCTTACTAAGCTCAGTAGCAGCTGCATCAGGCAGGCGCTTGCCAGTGTTAGCTGTCTGTGAGGAGCAGTTGGACTTTTGGATTCTGACAGGCATGGGGTTAATTTTTTGTCTCTGTGTCAACTACTTCACATCAAGTACTACTCTGTGCCCTTGGTCTAAGGTGGCTCTGAGGCTGGACACTGGACAAACTGGTCTGAACTGCCTCCATTATAATGGTGAGCATTTGTACCCAGAGGGCCAGCACAGAAAACTCTCAGAATCAACGGAATTTCCTATGATTTTCTGAATCCTCAGAAAACCCTATGAAAATAATGAGAAGAAATTTTCCACCTTTAAAATACAAAGGCAAATAATATATACTTTCAATATTTCTCCTAAATCATTATGAAGATGCCGATGCAGAGGAAGAGGTGTGATGAGCCATGATGACAATATGATCACATGAGCTCTTAAATCTCTCTTAGAATTGTTTGAAAAGTTGATATGCTTTTATGTCCCAAAGTGGTAACTATGATGCTTCTGGTTTTTCTGCAGTGGAAAAACATACTGATTGTGCAGACAATCCTTTGGTGATGGTAGCAGAATGCAGTCTATTATGTGGTGAGGGGACACAGATCTCCACCTTTGGCAGTGGTAGAGGTATTTAAAATTCTTTATTAGGACTGAAGTTTAGAAGATATAGCTTCCTCTGTAGGTATTCATACAAGAAAATTAGCCTGCTCATCAGATATTCTGCTCAGCAATAGAATAGCCTTTGAAAGATCATCATCATAGTGGGTGATCCCTTGTTTTACATGTGAATGTTTTTCCCTGTTTTAAATAATGGACTAAGGCTAATCACCTGTGCAGTTTACTGAAGAGTGGACCAGTCCATTCAGTATCAATATGTAAGTAAATGGTCCGGTGGAATAACGGCTGCTTTTAAAAGCATTTTGAAATTATATTCATAGGAATAGTATAAGGGATGTAGAGCATATGCCAGTGAGGAGATATATTGTGTTTTGTTCAGAAAATACATCCTTTGTGTATATATATTTTCTTAGGTCCCTGTGCCAAGCTGAACTCTCCAGACACCTGAATACTTCACACTCTATGAGTAAATACTCAACTAGTGTCGGAGAAGAATGTGCCAGGATTATTTAATCGCTAGACAGAGGGGAAAAAAAATCTCTGTCATGACTTACCGACCAGACATTTCTTGGCAATTGCTAATCAACAGTGTTAGCCTTTTATTGTCTCTCCTGCCATTATCTTCCAGGAAAGGTCTGAGCAAGAGGTCAGAGTAGCTTAAGTAGGTATTGGTTCATTTGTTATCTTTCATGCAGTATGCTGCAGTCAACAGTCTGCTCTCCACTGAAGGTGAAACACTTCACCTTAATTTGTCGTGTTCATTTACTGTAGAATTTGGCAACCAAACTCAAAAGATAAGAATACTTTCTTGTGGGAATGTTTCTGAGAATAATTTTTTATGCTTTCTATGAGCATTAATTTTTGAAAGATCTATATTTGTTTAATCACAAACTGCTTCCTTATTGACAGTCTGCAGAAGAAACACATTAGGAAAGTGACCGGGATCTTAATTCAGATTACCAGATTCTAAGACTCTCTTTGTTCAGGTAAGAACTGTATTCTATGCTTACCTTTGAACAGGCAATTTGATTTGCATTCCTTTCCTGAAAAAGCCTTCCCTGGGTTGCAGACCCACAGAAAAAAACATTAATTCCTAGAAGGAGATGAGGAAAAAGAGGGCAAATGATAGGAAAAATTCACCTAGCACTGCCTTCTGTCACACAAATATATTGTGTAGAGAGTGGTAATGTGTGTGGTAACAAGTGACTGCACCGAAAATTCTACATTTTTAAAGGAATTTAATTTGAAAGACAGTGTTATCTTTGATAAGAAATTGTTCATTATTCAGCTTTGTCCACCCGTGCTGCCTTAACAAAGCACTGATGAACAGGAAAACCAGAAATCTGATTGCTTCCTTTCTGGGAATGGAAGTGTCTAGCCTAAGGCATGGGGGAATTTCTCTCCCTTTCTCTGTTGCTGTAATACTGGAAACATTTGAAATTTGTTCAAGCCTCTATGGGAAGCCAACACAGACTGCTCTTCTATCTTTCTCTCCAGCAGAGAACAGCAGCTGGCAAACAAATGAGTGTCCTCACAGCTTTTATGGTTGCGATTAGGCAGCCCAGGACTCTTGGACCCTGGATAGGCAGAGTAATGCAAGAAATGAGAGAGATTCACCTCTTCTCTCAAATCCAGCAGTAGCAATTAGGATCTCCTTCTATTCAGGAAAAACTGGAGTTGCATCACGTGACCAGCCTCTTTTGAGGCATCCCAATGGATAGCTAAAGGCATGGTTTCCATGCCCACTGAAAAGGGCTAATGTGGCAATGGAGTTACAAATGTTTGACCTCAGTAGGCTTTCCTGATTGTGCCATTTCGTCTTCCCTTTCTTCCACATGCTGTACTCATTCCCAAGCAGTTTGCTGAACTAAAGATAATTAATCTCTCCCAGAATGGTTACTTCAGGCTTTCATTCTGTGAAGACAAACATAATTCCTGTGATGGCCAGAGCTGTAGGAATTAGATTTCCCTTCTCTTCTGTGCAGTCTGCACCAAAACCATTTTCTTTGTACCAAGTGATAGGGGCATAAAGTCTGCACTGAAGCTTTAATGTTTCTAGAAAATAACTTATGAACCATTTGTCTATTGCGTGAGGCCACACGGACAGGTACAAAGTGGGATAAGTCATGACAGAGATCTTGGGACTTGCAATAGGTGGAGTTTCAAGCTGAGAAGCTCAGGGGCTCTGTAGAGCAGAGACAGCAGCTCAGGCAGTGACCTCGTGGAGCAAATAGCAGTCTGCTACACTGCAGGAGAGATTCTGGACTTTGCAGTGAGGCTGGCTTGAACTGGACTAGTCAGGTGCAAAGACAGCATGCCAGAATTGATTTTTCCTTTAAAAGTGCATGCATTTGTCATACAGTGTTTTTTCCATGTCGGCTCAGGGAGTAGGTTGTCTATGAGGTCCAAGCACATGAGCTTTTTAGTCTCACTTTTTCATCAAGAAGCTAGATGTTTATATTGCTTGTTAAATTTGGGCTTTATACCCTGACATTTGGGTGAGATGTTTAAAAATAAAACATTCCTTTTTTTGCGTGCAAAAGTTCTCTCTTCCTTGTGTTGCATCAGAGCAGCTGTTGTTGTGCTCTGCTTTTTTCTTTCTGGGACTGTCTGTGACAGCCACCAGCCACCAGCCACCCTATTTACAGTCATTTGCACAAGGAAATTGGAAACTGCAGCTACTGGAACATGATTATCTTCTTCTTCATGTCAGGTTTGTCTTTTACTGTGACACAGCAAAATAAATGTTTGTACAGCTAATAAGACATTTATCTAGAGATAAACAGAAGTGTCATGTCCTTGTTGAATGATCTGCTGATGTAGAGCTAATTTTGGACCAGTTTACTAGAAGTGGTGATACAGAAGGGTGACAAAAGGGGACGACCTCCCCCAGCCCACAGCCCCTCTATAATCAGAAGTGGAGAAGCCTCTAAAGCAATTGCAGCAAGATTTAGATAAGAACCCTGAAGCAAGAAGAGGCTGGCGTCTTTGTTAGCCTCTAGGAAAGGACAGTCTTGTGCAATGTTTAGTCAAAGGCTTACACCACTTGTAAAGGTTCTTGACTGAACAGCAGTCTAGTTACATTTCCTCCAGTTCAGTGATCAAAGTGAAACAATGCCTAAAAACTCAGGGCCGTGCAATCCTTGTTTTATGAAGATAGCAATTGCATAACTTGTTACGAAGATAACAAGTACACAATTGCATTTTTGTCACTGAGGAATATGAAGAATTAAGTAAGAAATAAATCTGTCTGTGAAATGAACAGTTTTGAACAGTGCATAAAGCCCTGTCTGTTCCACAGGGATTCATGTTTCATTGGACTTTTTTAGCTTGTTGAATTCACAAAACCCACAAAGTTAAAGTTCAAAAAATATGTGAAAAACAGAGAGACAAAAGACCTCAATTGCTAAAACTGCCTTTTATTCTGAGTTTATTTTCTTAATCATAAAAAAAAAAATAAATTGATGGCACACAGCATCAGAATCAGTATCTTTGCATTTATGAACTACTGAGAAGCCCTGTCAATTTGTTTCCCTAGTTCCAACTTTTAAATCACACAGAAAACCTTACTCTTTGTTCCTTTTTTCTATTAATGGCTTAACAGTACATTGCTGCAACAAAATCACGTTATGAGGGCTCCATTCACAAAATAAATTTACTGCACATTAAATATTGATCTAGTAATTTCATCATAAATGAAAACTATAATGCAAATGCATACACACAGACACACACACACACACACACAGAGTGAAGCTTTTGGTTTTTGTTACACTCTGGTTCACAAGAATATCACTAGTGCAAATTAATGAGATTTAATGGTACAGTTATCTTTTAACAACCGCTTGGACATATTTCAACTAATTTAAGCCAGTGTAATGAGTTAATTTTCAGCATCTGATTTGGTGAGTGATTTCTCAACCTCATCTGCAGGATTAAATTTCTTCTGGTTTGGGATAGCAGGTAGGACGCAGCTTGGCTTCAGATGGTCTCCTGATAGATCAGGCAAGAGAGAATAGAGGGTATGACTCTGAGAATGTCCTGTTTTCTGAGATCTGGAGATTGGAGCTGGTGGGAGAATAACTGCACCAGTCCGTAGGGACTTAAACTTCTTAGCATCCTGAGATGGTAGCTGAACTAGAGGAAATAGAAAAAAAGAGAAAGAGTGCACAGAAAGTGAAAAGCATGGCATTTTTACAAATGATTTTGCTACTTTCTTTGAACTGTTGTCTCTTACTGTGTGTACTCAAACCTGTACTTGAAAAATGTGATCAAAATATTAATAAAAAATTGCATAACCCTGGCAAGGCTTATCATCATCTGAAGAAAACAACTCCAGTGTTAAGTGATTTACTTTTTGTTTAGTGACCAGTAAGTCTTGAAAAGTTCAAAGATTTACTTTTTGATAAGCAGAGAATCTATCGTTTGTCTGGAGGAGACTTGGTCTGTTTGAAGAAATTTTCACAACACATTTTTTCATCAGAAACCACAAGCTGACTGTTACAGAAGTGTTCCACGGGAATATATTATTTCTAACAAAAACGCTATATTGCTGAAGATAAATGCTGATCAAAATCTTAAGGAAGATGAAATGGAAGAATGTGGGATGCTGTGTCTGGGTTGCTCTAGGCACAGTCAATCATGAAGATACGTCCACACACACTGCTATTCACAGGCCACAAAAGTAGCCCATTACCCTGTAGCACACCGAGACACACACCAGAACACCTGACAAGCACACCCGTTGTGTATCTCTATTGTTGTCTTGTAAGAGACTGTGGATTTAGATCATCTTTCATTTCCACCTCGCACTCATCAGTGTAAAATTGTTTGTGCTTTAAAGATAATACAGTTCTGTATTTTCTGTAAAGTGAAATCCTCAGGCTCCCTCCTTCATTCAGACAACTCATTAATTTCCTGATTTTTTAAAAGGAGAATTCAAAACTTTAATTGTAGACCTACTTTTCTGGACCTGTGAATTTATTGTGAATCCCATTAGCTTCTTTTCATTTTATCTCCATTTTATTCACAAGCTTTTTGTGTACAAACAGTTTGTTTTTTTCCAGTTTAAGCATATGAAGAGTTCTTCCTGGAGTTACACCATCTCTGTTTTGGCTGCAGAACCTTCTTGCAATTTTTTACGTTCATTTTTTTCTTGAATGCATTCTCATTGCATTTGTGATTTCCTTCCATCTGCATATTTGTGATGAATTATCTGGGAGGCTATTAACACTTCCCTCTGAAATGTTCTAGCTGGAAATTTTGTGTTTTATTTAATTTGCCCTGTTGAAAACAAGTGTTACCTCTCTAATGTCTGCAGTGGGCCCTCACTGCATATATTTGTCTATCTATATCTATCTATCTATCTATCTATCTATCTATCTATCTATCTATCTATCTATATCTATCTATCTATCTATATCTATATCTATATCTATTTTAACTATACACATTGTGCAAAAGAGGCTGAAGATCTTGTAATAATCCCCTGTAGCATACACCTTATATTAATTTAATCATTGATTATTTATTTATCAGGAGCAGTACTTTTCTAAAGCTTACCAGGTATCGATTTAGGGCAAAGCAGAGTCTTTATAGAGAGGATTTAGAAACCTGGTAGATTCTTTTCTTTTCAAGCTAATTTCAGTTACTATTCAAGTTGCGATTGGAGCAGACAGTATTTACTACAGACAGACCTGAGCAGACAGTGTTTACTACAACTGCCTGGCCTCTGGCAGTGTAGTGTAATTCATGGGCCATATTTAAGATTCATTCATGTTCAGAAATTCAGGAAATCACTTCTCCTTTCCATGAAAAAACCCCAAACCATTAATACTTTGCTTCAGTTGAATTTGTGTGAATCTGGGAGGGTTAAATACAATAAATGAGCCCATTTGTTTTCTGGCACATGGTAGAATGCTTTGAGTTCACTGAAATTTTGGCGTGCAAACCAAATGTTGAGAGGCTCACTTGTTTCCCTCTTTGGAACATAATCATATGTTATTATATTCAAAGTTCACACCTGTGTGAAAAATATCCATAAAGCTTTATGTACTTTATGTACACCATTAAAAGCCTTTAATGATGGATTTAAGTAGGCCAAAAGCACTGTAGCTTAACTTCACTCCCATGACAGAGTAGCCATCACAAACCCATGTTCATTCAAAGAATCCAAACATCAGCGCTTTCCACGTCGACCCACATACTGTGCTCAGTTTAGGATATTTGATTTAGGATTTCAGGACTGGTATGTGGATGGCTCTGAAATAATGCATATAATGACTAGTATTAGTACATGTTTCGCAACACATGAGCCTGGACCCAGAGCTGGGATTTGTGGGAGGCAGAGCCCTTAAGGCTCCGGGAGCTACATACAGCAAAAGCACCATTAATGATTCACGTGCGCAGGGCAGAGTTGGCCACCGAAGATCTAGTGGAACAATGGGAATTACTGGTTCAGGAAGTCTTTTCCACTCAGTAAAGACTATCGAGTGGCTGCTATTACGAACTGCAGAGGCAAAAATAAGGCTGTCAGAAAGGCATTGCCCAAGGAGTATGGAGTCCAGCAGAAGAATGGCTCTTAGACTCCCCTCCTTTGCAAGCAGTGGACCACAGTGGCTTTCTGCAGAGATGTGGGTGCTTTGTGGAATGCTTCGCTGGTAACTTGGGAAGGAAGAAACTTCAAATCATGACGAATAATGGCAAAAAAACCCACAGATCTCCAGAAAATATTGTTAAATAACCTTTAGGAATACATTTTTATTTTTTTTTAAATTTGTTGTTGTTGTCGTGGGTTTTTTTCCAGCAAGTAAAAATGTCACTTTTTTTGTGCATCAGACACATGTTGTCTCCTCTGACGTCTCCAGAAACATCAAACCTTAACTACGTGAAGAAATGACAGCAGCAGAGTGTTCTCTAGAGGTCCCATATTTGTTTGAAAAATTATCCTGGCATTTTGTGAGGAGTGTGTGACAGCCTGTTTTCCAGGGGTTTTTGGAAGCATTGCGTGATGAGATAGAAAGAGTGTGCTGGGGATGAAGCAGCAGCATGCAGAAGAGGAGATGCAGTCTGTGCTGAGGCTCCTCAAGAAGCCATGTGAGGGATCTCTGGCCCTGGGAATATCTGAAGGGTGAGAATTTATGGTTTAAAGTCACTCAAATACTCTTCCTAGGCTACTGTTTCATTCCTATTTTCCTCTTTCTAATGTGTATTTTAAAACCTTTTTACTGAGAGATTTAATAATTTCTTCCTTTTTTTCATTGCCCTTCCTTTTTTGGGGGAGATACTTCTTCTTTCTGTTAATCTCTGAGTAGTTTCAGTTCTCATTCTAGTTTTTGCTTATTTTATTGTTCCAGCTTCTTGGTAGCTTTTTTTTCTCCCTTAGCATATTTGTAACACACATCTTATGTATTAAAAATACTAGAGAAACACAAATATTTATACTCAGTCTTTGTTGCTGGAGCACTTTGCTTGGATAAAGGCTATGTCCAAAAGGGTAATACTTTTAGGGCTGGATGGAGGATGAGTGAAATCTCATCCTGAGATGAGACTCTGAAATAGTTATTTAGAAAGCTTCAGGAGCAAATATGTCATTTGTGTTAACAAGAAATACAGTCTGTTTTGCAAATAATTTTGGTTTTCTGTTACTGGCTTGAACTAATGCTCAAGCAGTAATGGCACCTGGATAAATGTGCTGTGTTAGTTAATTAAATCATTATTCTTAATTGTGACAATTGTATCTTATTTGTAAAACAGTTTTTGGCATGAGACTAGAACTAAATTCTTGACCATTTGTATGAATTAATGCAAAACCAACAATAATTATGAAAGAATTTTTAAAGGATTTTGCTTACAACTATGATTTAACTAGAAGACACAGAGAACATTAGTAGAAAGCTTAAAAAATAGAACACTTGGACCTGGGGTTTTAAAAGCAATTAAATTATTTTTTCCCTCTGAGCAGACAGAGAATACCACCTTGGTAATTCAAACATCTTTTCTTCTTCCTGTCTGATGTCAAAAACAGCAGCAGTGCAGGATTCTGTATATCCCCACCCAATCTGATGGTCCCTATAAGGCTGCCTCTGCTGTTTCATTTCTAGCAATATTGTCATAACTGCAGAATTGCTTCTGAAATTCAGATTATTAGAGGCAGGGAATGTTAAATTTAGGTCTGAAATGTGAATGCTTTAGGCTGATCCGCAGGATGACAATTAGTAAACTGTAGATCCTCATCCAGTATACAATGGAAATTTGTGCTTTGTAGAGCACAAGAATGTGAGGGTAGGACACTGCTGGGAGTTGGTGTCTGTGTATGAAGAACAGCCCAGTTTCTGGCTTGATCCATCCTGGAACAATCACTAAGTCTTGACACTCTTCTGGGACTCTGGGACTGGGGTGAAGTTCTCCTGCTCTTTGGGACCACTACTTCCCCAAGCTGAACGTGTGCCAGCAATGTGCCTGTGCAGAAAGACAGCCAACAGCGTCCGGGGCTGCATCAGGAAGAGCATTGCCAGCAGATTGTGACACGTGATTCTTCCCCTCTACTCAGCTCAGGTGAAACATCTGGAGCTCTGAGTCCAGTTCTGAGGCTGCCAGTACAAGAGGGAGAGGGACATACTGAAGTTAGTCCAATGGAGGGCAATGGAGATGACCAAAGGATTGGAGTGTCAGACTTAAAGGGGAAGCTGAGGGAGCTGGGACTGTTGAGCCTCAAGAAGAGATGGCAGCTCAAAGGATCTTGTCAATGTGTATAAATGTTTGATTGTGGAGAGTAATGGAGAAGGAGACAGACGTTTCTCAGTGGAGTCCTATGGAGGAAAAAGAATCAATGGCCAGAAATAAGTAATAAGAAGCTTTTTCCTCTGAGGTGGTCAATCACTGGAAGAGGTGGCCCAGAGAAACTGTGTAGTCTCAATTTCCATTCATAGAGACATTTAAAACAAAACTGGGTGTGATCCTAGGGAATGTGCTGTAGGTGACTTCTCTGTGGACAGGGGGGTGGACAGACAGTCTCCAAAGGTGTCTTCCAACCTCAGCCATTCTATGATGCTGTGAAAAACAAACACGAAACCTCTCCCAACCGCTCAGATGCCAGCAACGGAGGCAGGCAATGTGATACTGTAACCGATACTTGTCTGTACTTACTTTTGTGAGCACTGTGGTTGGGTATGGGAGCTAGGCTGTTCTGTACAGGAATAACGTTTTTTATTTTGTGTTGGCCTATGGACATCTGTTGAAAACTTTTACCTGTGAAAGAAAAAGATAATAATTATTATGGAAATAATTGTAACTAGTGTGGTGCACTGTGCACCAGGCTTCCAGGAAAGAAAAGAAAACTTACTTAGTACTTCTCAGAAATATGTAATAACAAGAAACCACTGACTGAAAAAAAAGAAGCTGTTGCTTAGTTCACATTCATAAAAGGGACTGATTGATTTAGTGTAACCCTCACATATACCCTTATCGGTTCCTTTCATATAATGTAGTAATAGGTCTAAAAATGGGCACAGTTTATTAGCTCGGTCTGTAAGAATACTTGGACTCTAAATCTGTAAAATTACTCAAATAGATAATTTGATTTCAGAATTGAAGCTAATTTGATTTCAGAATTGAAGCTGTAGTTTGCAAAATACCCTGGTAGGGTCTCAGCCTTTGTAAGTATTAGGACACAAAACAACTGCTGGTTGGAAAAGGAGATTGGAGTCTATTAGCAGTAAAGATAAGTTTTGAGAGGATATTGTTGCAGATGAAAGCATATCACAATTGATACAAGGCAATACTGATCCTTATTAAACTATGTTTATGGCATTATCATTTTCACCAAGAAGAATATATACCAGAAATGGGAAGGTTAATTGGTTAATTCTGGCAAGTAACTGGTTAAGATTAAAGTTAACTTAGGTCTAATACTATTAAAAAAGACAGTATGTTAGATGATGTAATGCATTTCATCACATAAAGGACACATCTAATACTGAAAAAAGTAGAAACTCAAGCACCAAGTCAACGTTTTCACCAGATCTTTTTCCTGAGCTGATCTTATTCTGTGATGCTTGAGTCCGTCACATTATTTTTCTCATTATCACCAAATCTGTGATGAGCTGTGTAATGAGTTGTCTTGGCAAGCAGCTGCTCATCCAGCATGGCTTTGCAACATAGCTCATTGAAGAGCAGGCACGTGCCCTGCTGGCACACAGAGACAAGGGGGGACATGGGGGCGATGTAGCAGGACATCCTAAGCAGGAGGAAGAGAAGAAATCATATTAATTGCCTTTGTGGCTTTGCAGTTGGTACTTGAACATACCTATGTGTTGTTGGGCTGTGCAAGATAAAGCTACAGAAAAATAGTTGCAGAGCAGTTTTCTAAAGGTGCACTGAAGTAGCCGTCACGACTACTGTAACTATGTTGCTGACTAAACAGACTCTGTGTGAAAGGAATTACAGTGGTGTTTGTCAGGCAAACCACCATGTTATAGTGCAGCCTTCAGCTCAGCATGAAGCAAGGTTCTGGTCCAAAAAACACAATAGTTGATAGACATTGGGTCAGTCGGCTGGATCCCATGGTTAAGCTGATGTGTATTGAGCTAAAGCATGAAGAATCTTGTACGGGTGAGCTGTGCTTAATAGAAACAGACTTCAGTTTGCTTTTCCTGCATTTTACTTTTTAACATCTCTAGTGTCTAGCTGGTAAACTTCTTCTATAAACCTTGCATCCACTTTGCACAAAGAACTAAATATATCAATTCCAATATAGCAGAGAATTGTTTTTTGCTCTCATTAGTGCAATTCAAGTTCTATTGGTTTCTGTGATGCTTATGCTGAGAACTAGTGGCTTATTGTGTATTTACCATTATGGCTTTGATGATGGGAGGTTGTTGTTGCTATCAAGAGATATGTTCATTTCATAAATGGGGATATCTGTCAGCAAAACAACAGTACAAAACATAATCATATTTGTAAGGATGATATGAATGCTTGGAAAAGAATCCTTGTTAAAAGTTTTGGCATCAAGTGGAAGTATTCTACTTTTCCTTTCTATCTGTTCCACACAACATCTGAAAAAATAGTTTTTCTATCTTTGAGACATCATCCTTACTGTCCCCAAGAGCATATTTATGATTGAAGTTATTTTTGAATAAATGGAAAGGAAGCAATTTCATTCTTATAAAATGCAGGGCTGCATTTGGGTTTTTTTACCCAAAAAAACCCCCATTTGGGTTATTCTTTTTTATTTTCCTTTGCATTTAGGAAGGTGAACTACATAGTGGTGTGTTTTGTGTAAAAATTGTTCATATTATGATGAATGTCTCACAGTAAATTGGTTCTTAAATTTGAGAAAGCAACAGCCACACTGATCAGATTTTCTCTGCTTTCCTAGCCGAAAAATGCGTCCTGTTGAACTACACCATACTGCTTACACCAACATAAACTTAATAATAGCCCATTTTTCACATTACCTATTCAAGCAAATAGAAGGTACTGGGCTGCTGTAATAAAATCTGTAATACAGTATCTTACATCTGGAAGTTTAGTAATCCAAAAGATGAGTGGGTGATAGGCATCTCAGAGCTGCCTTATACTTGATACAGGCTTCCTGTTACCCAAATCACTTGGAATTTCTCTACTTCCACTACTTTTCCCTGTAGAATGTAGATGGCAGTACATTTTGCAAAAAGGCATGATTGCAAATCTCATAAGTACAAAATACTTCAGATTTTTGATGCCCGCTCAGTACTGTGGCTGGCAAACTCTTGAAATTTTGACAGTTTTTAGTATAGACTGTCTTTGCTCTTCTCAGTGGAAGGCAGTGATTCTGAGAGAAACCAATGGCATAATAGTAAGGTAATTCTCATTGCTACACACAGCAACCTCTCCCCTTTGGGCAAGTGCTAATGCTCAGCTAGTAAATTGACTCATCTTTCATTCCCAGGAGCACAAAAAATAGAACAAAAAAACTCCAAAGGCTTCAGCACATATATGTGCCAGCTGCCTTTGTAGCAAGTGAGCACAAAAATTAGCTTTGACTTTAACAATAGACATGGTCATGCAAAACAATCAACACTGTGTGTCAACAGAGAAAATAATTTCGAAATTGAGTTCCCTTAGACTATTGATACCCATAATCCTGGCCTAGATATTCAGTGATTAGGAAATTACATGTAGCCCCCCCAGTAATGAATTGAGAAATGAAGTATTAACACTTCAGTGTCTTCAAAAACCAGATGTTTTTCCCCTCAGCTAAGTCTCACGCAGAAAGAAAGAAAAATCAATTAAAAACCAAAAACTCCAAAACCAAGCCAAACCAAACAAAAAACCCCAACAAAAACCAACAAAAGACATTTTCCCTCAGAGAGAGGGCTGCCTGCACGACATTGCTGGCTGGACTGGAACTAGGCTTTGCTTCTGATCCCTGTAAGTCCTGCAGGCACAGTGCACTGGAGACCTGGAAGCCGTGGAGCTCATACAGTAAATGCAGTTCTAATTCACAGAAGGTCAGGTGGCTTTAATTACAGGGGCAGACAGATTTAAACCACACACATAGGCATGAAGAGGGATAAGCAGATCCTTTTATCATGAAGAAATGTGAGACAATATCTGTGTTAGGCAATGCATTCTCGTCAGACACTCTCTTCCTCCTTACAGGATTTTAATTCACATGTTTCAGAGGAAGGTCCTTTTTGCCAGCTACAGGAATAATTTTATTGTTGGAATATGTTGTTAAATGGAGCTGGTACAAGGAAAACTGGGCTTTAAGAAGACTCAGGCTTTTTATTTTCTGAGAGAGAGAATAAACTGTCAGAAGTAAGATAACTTATTTTTCCTTTGGGCATGCAAAGATGGCTCCCATGATAACAACTAGATTTTTGTCATAGGATGTTCACAGAAATATTTTTCCTAGGAAAACCACCTATCCTTCTGTCCAGAGCAGACAAGAATTTAACCATTTTCTTAGGACTGTAGTACACTACAATATTAAGAAAAATCTATAATCACGTTTTAAATAACATGGTAGTTACTTCCACATCAAATGTATCAATAGTCTGGCAAATTCCAACAAGAAACTTTTCCAAGAAATAGTTGTCCTCCAGTTTGGTTTATCTAGTTTGAGTTCATTCCTGCTACTGCTGTCAAGTTCAATGATCTCAAATATCTTAGCCTCACTGTACCCTATTACAGTGAGGTTGTAAAGTAGCCCTGCAGGTATTCTTGTGTTCCACATGGGAGCTGAACCTTGCAGAATTTAGTGTAGAATGAGTCATGCAGAAGCAATATTTGCTAGACATGTGGAGTCTGGGGTTTGTATGGTTGAGTGAGTAGCTAAAGAGTGCATAGTAAAAAAGCAGTGACACCTATGGAGCAGTTCTATTAAGCTTTCAGGAATGTGGCCTGATGTTCAGGAAGTGGAACTTTTTAAATAGTTCCTTTTTACACCGAAAAGCTATTTCCAGCCTTTATTTGCACAACATATGTAGAATGGCCTGTCATTCTGAAATTGCTGTCTCTGCTCTACTTGTCAGATACATGTGCAAAGATTTGCTTTTTTATATTTCACTTCACTGAGATTTCAGTACAGTTTGCACTATCATGCAGCTAACTGGGGGCTCTTCTTAGGGTTTCTGTTCACTCCTCTTTCCACTGAAGGGTAATGGCTCATGTCTCTTGGGGTAAATCTAGATTAACTTATTGTAAATTTTTTACTCCTTTTAATGGTATACTGGTAAGTTTGGAGATTGCTTTTGCTTGCTCAATTTTCAGTTAGATATTGCAGTGGTTGGAAGGCACGCTAGATGTGTTTAATTTTGGCATGGGACTAATCCCAAAGGAGATGAATTTGGAGACACTGATATGTTAAAGTAAACTCCAGAATGCAGGCCAGCCAGCCAGATTCATTTAAACATGGATATGAGTCAAACAAAACACTGGATCCCAAATCCAGCCAAACTCTGGTATCAAATTCACCTTAGAATTCTGATGCTCTGATGCTTCATTACTGTTGCATTACAATTTCCAGACCACAGCATAAAAGCATTCACCCAGTCTCTGTAAATTTAGCAACCTGAATTCAGCTTTGGAGAAACCATAAGAACATCACATCAGACCAACGAGCTGGCACTCAGGGTGGCATTCAGGGTGGGAAGGGGTGCCACTGCAGCCTGGAGTCAGAATATACCTGTAACGATGAAGTGGCATGGCATAAAGCTGTCCAGTGCGCCACTGGACCTGGCTGGATCCAGAAGCAGCTCTCAGCAGTGTTACAGATTTGAGGGCAAGACTGTTCCCTTGCACATCTACTTCCAGGACTAGATGTGGACACAAGGCAGCAGGTGTGGTAGTGGGTGTTAAAGTGCAATTCACAAAGCAAGTATATGACCTGGAGGCACTTATTGCTCAGGTACCTTATATGCTTCCTAGATAACTGCATTTTTGCTTGCTCATCAGACCTACTTAAATGTCTTATTTCCCACACCTAAGCACCTTGCTTCAGCTTCCAACTGATGTCCCACCCACATGCTATCTGTGATGACTATATGCAGGTGAAACTGAAAAAAATATTAAAAAAAATAGAAATGTTATTGGTCCCTACCTTTTTCTGACTCAGCTTGCCACATCAGTAGATATTATAGGATTTAGGATACAGAGAAGGAAAAAATTACCTGATGGAGAACTGGGAAGTGAGGGAAGGCAGGGAGGGTACAAAAGCACATGGTGAGATCTATCAGAGTTTAAGCCATTCATCAGTTTGTCTGAAGAAGCCCTAGTACAGACTTTGTAAGAGAGTCTTTGGTTAGAGTCTGTGTTCCAGCGATCATCCAGCAAAGCCTGGCAGCTGCTTGTGTGGTCCAGCAAGTTGTGCTCACTCATACTCTTTTGAGATTTGTGTGGAAAATGGTGAGTACTGGAGCTGGAGGAGAAGCTTGACGTGGTGCTCTGGGAAGCAGTTAGGAAGTAATTGCCTGCAGTGATTGGGGGGAGGCTCTGGGTGCTGATGGGTGGGAGCCCCTGACATGCTGATTGCTTCTTTTCTCCTATGAGGTACTTAGTGTCTGTGTTCTTCCTTTTAAAGTCAGGGGTGGTCTTACACTCATTTGGAATGTCTTTGCAATTTTTATTCACAATGCAATCAAAACGGGTGATGATATCATCTACTTCTGAAGTCTCTTCTCCAGGATATTGATCCCTGCTTCTCTCCTTCTGACTGGTTTTCTGATCATCTTTCTTCTTTTTGCAAGAGAAGATCTGGTTCAGCATACTGAATCGTCCTTCCTTCTTTATAAGTCTGTTGTTCTGGAAGGGAAACTGATGAACTGACTCAGATGTACTGGAAATACAAAACAAAAATGTGATGTCAATATTACCAAACAATGAGAAAATACCAACTGTGTCACTCTGTGAAAGAAGCAATATTCTGACCAGATACATCTGCATGGGTGGTTCAAGAAAATTAGGATCCCAAATTTGTAATTAACAAAGACAGAAAATGCTACTGTGTTACTTCACTCTTTCTTATTGGTGAATTGCCTTACAATCATCTTAATGTAACTTAGTACAGCTATCTGGGAAAAAACAAACAAACTTTTCTGGCTTCAACATCTTCCAGATATGAAGATCTAATGCTAATGAGAAGAACATGCTGTGATCTTTTAAATCAGGTGGTCTTTGTGTTACGTCATGTTTGGAAAATGATATTTACAACAGTACAGTTATTGCTAACACTGTAACAAAAGGCACTAGTTCACAATTCCTACCGTTCCTTTCCCCTTTCCTTTTTTCTCTTTCCCTTTTGCCCTTTCCCTTTTAGCACTTTGCCTTGCCTTGCTTGTGCCAAAGAGGTCTGGCACAGTTTCAGATTGGTCAAGATAATGACCTACACTGGTATTGTTGCCTTTTCCAACCTAGAAATGAAACTCAAGGTAATTTTAGTATGGGAAGTAATATAAAAAGTGGGTCTTTATTGATGACCTTCAGGGGTAGTTATTGAAAGATGTCCACAAAAGCCCACCCCCACAACAGTGAGTACATTTTTATAGGTTTTAGGAAATTAACATAATTGATAAAAGAGCACAAATTAGGAGACCAAATGGTGATGGAACTCCTCCCCAGGTCAAGCCCCTTCTCTGGAGCCCCTCCCTTGGTACTAGTTGTACTTTGTCCATGAGAACGTATCTGGAAGAGTTGTTCTCAACCTTGGTAGCCAGGAAGAACCAAGATAGCACTGGGGCCTTGTACCCCCCAGGGCCTGGAGCTCTGGAATTTGTTTTGTCCTTCTGCCTAGGGAAAGGACATGGAAAAGTACTGGGAAAAGAAACCACTAATACAATAGGCTACAGAGCTCCAAATATATGTGCAAAGAATACAGAGAACATACAAAAGAAAAAAAAAAAACAAAAACCCTGGCATCAGTATTGCTGTAGTGGTTTCGAGATGAAATTTTGGCTAATCTCTGACCTCCTCTAATAGATAGAATGCAGGAGAAGGAGAAAAGGTAATATTACCTGTGTCTCACAGAGGACATAATACTAACTTCTGACTGGAAAGGAGGGGAAGGCACAAAGAAATGGGAAGATACATGTAAGTGCATATTTGAAGTTGAAGAATGGAAACTAATTACATAACAGCTGCTGAAAAAGGAAAAATACAAAGAAAGGAAGATTGTGACCAATAACTCTTTTGTTCTACTTTTTAACAGACAGGAACTCAGAATAAAAAAACCACATCAAGGTAGAGAACTAAAGAAGGCTAGGATAATACTACCAAGCCCTTACTCTGAGGATGAAAACTTGAAATTTATTTTATTGTCTTTTATTTATTTATTTTGTGTTCAGTCTATCTGTCTGTCTGATTACATGAGCACACAGATAGTGCACAAAGATTTCAAAGAAGTGGAAGATACCTATATCTGAGGGCTGAAATTATTCCATTACACAAACTTTCTACATGAAGATGACTGAGCAAGAGCTATACTCACATCTTCTTCAAAACCCTCTGCTGCTTGGTAGAGTAGTTGAGTTATTGGTCCCTACCTTTTTTAGTAGAGTAGTACTGCAACCTCAGTGAAGAGCCTTCACTAGATAACGGATTGTAATGTTCCAATATTGGTGGAAAATGAAATGAGTATTGTCTATGAATCAAGGAAACACCACTGAGGACCCAAACCCTTCAGCAGCATTCAAAAAGCAATAGATTTTTTTTCTAGTCATGTGAGCAAGATGTGAATTTTACCTTTACCTGCTCTCCTGAGACAGCAGCTTGATGCATGCCGTGTGCCCACAGTATATTGCGTATGTCAGAGGAGTGTTTTCATTGATGTCTCGAGGGCTGCTGTCTATCCCCAGCTCTAGAAGTGTCTGCACACAGTCAGCTTTCCCTGCAGCTGCAGCCCAGTGCAAAGGAGTCCTACAGAAAAGGGGGAGTATCATTACAATAGATGATTAGATTTACAATTGAAACTATTAATGACATAGGGAGGTGTGCACAGGATATGCTATTTGTCCAGATTCATAACATACATTTTAAGACATTCTCCAGCAACTTATGCCACACCATTGTAGCTGCATTTATTTAGCTGCAGATAAAGTAGATATGGGGCTGCAGAATGCCTATACCTACTATATAATAGCATATCTTCCACAGCTGGAATTGTAGAGTAGGAGAAGTGCCTGAAGTTTTCAGAGCTGAATTTGAAAAAAGCCTTTATAGTGTCCACGCATAGGGACAAACTCTTCTCATCTCTACACCACCCACAATTAGCAGTGGTTGGCACAGGGCTCTCCATGAAGGTAATAACAGAAGCCCCTCCCAGATGAATGAGAAGGACTGAACACATCTACCAGACTGCCACTTCGCCAGTTTCTGAGTTCTATGATAGGCACAGACCAGAGCACATATAATTGTTTTGAATCTCTGCAGGAAAATCAAACTGATTTTGTGCTTGACAGAAAATTTCCATCTTGTATTTGGAAACTTTTGTTCAGTTTCCAAATTGTAGTATTTTGCTCTTGTGAAAAACCTGAAAGGAAAGACAACACCACAAGAAAAGTAAGAATAAAAAAAAAATTACATTTTCTTTCTATTTCTTTTCAGTCCCAGTGATTTCAGATGGGTGCAGTCAGAAACACAACAGAATGAAAATCTTATATATGTGTTTGTAGTGAAGAGCTTATCTTTTCCCTCTCCAAGTGTAACATATTCTGTGGAAATATCTGAGCACGTGGAATAGGTGGCCATGCCTTAATGAACTTTGAAGTGTAGGCAATCTCCTCCCTTTGCTCTTCTTTCCATAGAAACACAGCCTTCTCAACTACATTTTAGTAATGTTTAGACACTGCTCCAGAACCCTGTTCATTTTATTTCTGTTCCATTTTATTGCACTTTTCCATGAAGAATTATATTATTTTAAGTACCCGAAGGCCTAAGCCAAGAAAACCTTCGCTTTTACTTCACTGAGCAGAATAATCGACGTGAACAGACAGCTGGTTCTCTTTGCATTAAATAAATTTATGAGCAAGGTTCCAAGGCAGGTAGGTGTGGGGTGAAAAAGAGGAAAGATTACTTTTCTGTATTTATGAAATAGAGATTTAATCACAGAAGGAATCGCCTTTTCAGAATGGAAGTTGAGGGTCCTCTGGTCCTATAGGAGTATGGTATTTTCATCTTAAATACAACAAGAGAACAATTCCATTTCTTAAATACAAATAACAGCAGGATCCTGGCTTCCAGTTGCAGGATCCTGTTCTATTGTTTTTGAAAGAATGTTCACTTTTGATTGAGAGAAAGTAAGGTGAGTAGTGGCAAAGTCCTTTCCCAAATAATCTTCTCTTTTTCTAGCACAAACAGAAAGCTAAATATCATTCCTTCTAGTCAGTTATTATACTAAGTATGATACATGTGAGCTGGACTGGTTTGCAGTGTTTCTGAGCAAGCACAGTTCTCTGCGGAGTGCAGGGCATTAACTAGGCCATGGCCTGTGAAACAGGAAACATGATTATATGGTAAACAGAGCTGGTCTCAGGTTATTAGAAAGGAAGCAGCAATTTCAGAGTTTCCATGGTTACCTGTCATCCACATCAAGGGCCTGCAGGTTGCACTTTGGGACTTTAGCCAGCTCACTGATGATATCACTGTAGCCTGCAGCAGCAGCAATGTGCATACATGTTTTGCCATTCTCATCATCATAATTTATTATTGATGGTCCCTGCCAGTGGTCCAGAATGATGGAACACAGAATCCTGTTGCCACTCTGGAAGGAAGTTCAGAGAAGGAAAGTGTTTTACCATGGAGCTCACACCAGGCTGCATCTTCTCTGCTACAGAATGCTAAATACAGTAATGGTATTTTATGTGTATACCGGAATCTCCAGATGTGAAAGCCAAAAGCTACCAATCTCCAGCTAGGAATTGTGCTTACTTTCTGACTTTTCCGAAACACTCTGAATACTGGAAAAATAATAAATAATGAACCACTGTGAATAGCTCCAGAAGTTGTAAAGTGTAAATTACTTGACAGAAACTATTTGTGTTTTTTGCTGTTTTGCAAAGCCAGAGTCCAGAAACACAAGCTTATATTTTCTGATAGAAATTTAGGGCTGAAAAGAACCTTGGAAAACCATCCAATATCTGTAAGTCTGTCTCAGTATACTTAGAAAAGCCATGTCAAATATTTGCTCAAGTGCTTCTTGAAAACTTCCTTAGCTACTTTGCTCCAGTGTCTGGTGTCTTAATAGAAAGTCGACATTGTTCTCTAAGCTGCAAATGAAATTGAACATTTTATATCCTACCATAGTGGAAATAGAGCAGAAGAATTCATTACTTTTTTATAACAACAGAAACACAAGGTTGAAGAGGTCTTTCTGTACTATCAAATTCAATCCCTGAAATCACTTGCAGCTATGTTACATCATTCCTCTCATAAACTTACTTTGTCCATTAAAGGCAATTAGGGGTTTTTTTGCCCCCATTACTCTCACAGGAACACAGTTCAAGAACTTTGTTTTAATGATTTGTATCTCTAATTTCTATTCATACTCAGGGCTGATTTATATCCTTTTGTTTCTGTTCCAGCATTAATATTTAGATTAAATACTTCTTTCCTCTTACTGGTACTTGTTCTTCAGATGTATTTTTAGGCAATCATCACATCTCTTTTGAATTGTTCTCTTGCTGCTCTAACCAATCATGGTCTTTTAAAGTTTTTCTTGAAAAACATGCTTTCTGTTTCTCTCATTAACCTAGTAACCCTTTTCCTTTTGTGTTTTAGTTGTGTTTCCTTGAAGAGGGATGATTAAAATTGTACTAGTCATACAAAGATGTTTTTGCCAGATTTTGTACAGTGACATTGCTCCTCCTTATTTGTGTTAGAAATACCTCTTCTGGTATGTCATAGAACAGCATTTGCCTCATTCACAGCTGTGTCCCATTAGAAGCTCCTACTGATTTTGGAATGACCCTTTACACCTCAGTACTTCTCTTCCTTAGTTGTTTCCAAGCATAGAGTTTCTAGTTTTAGGGAGGACCCTCTGTTACTAGCACCCAAGTGCATGACTTAAACATTTTATCCTACTCAATTTTGTCCCATTTGTATTACTCAAGATTTAAAGGGGATCCATATCCCTGTATGATATCCTCATTCCTTCCTGTTAATGTCTTTCAGTTTTTTATTATTGGTAGATTTTATCAGAAAGTTCCTGTATTATGTGCCAAGTTATTATGAAAATATTAAAAAAGAGTAATATCAAGGCTTATTCCTGAAAGTAATTTCCTTCTAGCCTTTATTCAACATTTAATCATACTCTTGTCTTCTGGATTTTAAGACACAATTTCTTTTGCTTCTCTGTACTTTTGTATCTTATTTTGTAAGATAGCTATTTATTCTAAATATATCTTTTAAAGATGGGTAGACATCCATTATCTCAAGTCTCATCTATACACTTTCCTTCTCTGCTCTTGGGATGCAGCTTCCTGCCATAATTTGCACCATTGAGAGGATACATTCCAGGTCCCTTGAACATTCTGATCTCACAAGTACTCAGGCCAGCTGAGAATTTCCTTAATTTATCAAAACATGTCCTCCTGAAATCAGGAATTTTGTTTTACATGTACTTTGTTTACTCAGATGTTTAATTTAGAGCCTAGTCTTGATCATGTCATCCAAGCTTGTTTTCTATGACCAGGCATTTTCTAACATCCTAATTAACCATGTTCAAATTGTTATTAAGTTACAGTTGTCTGAATATCTAATGAAAAGAAGTGTATTGATCCTCATGTTCAGGAATACTGATGTCCTATGAGTAATTGTTGTTTTTATTGTCCAGTCCCTATGCCAGACACCGATATCCTCCACACCAGTATAATTCCCAGTTACAGACATTCATCATTAGCATCAGTGAAATCTCTAGTCACATTCAGGGCTAACTAAATTTAGAAGTCTATTACATATTTCTAGCACTACCATAGTAAAAGTCTATCTGTTACCATCCTTCTCAGAGTCAAAAAATAATTAACACTAGCACCTTACTACTTTTGTATTCATGTTCTAGTGACTATTCCTCCAGTTTTACACTGTCTTGCTAAGTCCAAATTTCACACCCTGCAGCTACAGTTTCAGTCCCTCGATGTTCTTGCACAACTCTTAGCATCGACATCAGAAATTTCCCACTGTTCGTACTGGTATTTTATACTTTTACAGACTGTTCTGTCTACCACCAATCTTCTGTTTTCTAGACTAAACAAACCATATCCACCTCCCTGTGCAGGTCAAGTTTTCCAACCCACTTATCATACTTGGTGCTTGCTTTTGGCCTGTTTCCAGTTTATCTACAGTTTTGGTTTTTTTTCAACCATGGCACTCCAATCAACATAATTATCCAGCAGAGGCTTCTCTCCTGACATTGAAAATTACTTCCTGTAGCTCACATGTACTATACTTCTGTTAATATGTCCCAGAATTATGTTTGTTTGATTTTTTTGATTTGTCACTTTTGTAATCTACTAGTCTACTACTCTTAATTTTGCACAAAGAACTTTAATTTTTCCCAATTTTGTATACAGTGTTATTTTATTAATTTCAGTTAATTCCTAGAATTTATCAAAATTATTTTGAATTTCATCCTCACCCATGAAGTACCTGGTGTCCCTGTAATTTGATTCTAGCTGCGGGTTATATATGTGCTTGTATTTTGACACCTCATTACGGAACAAATAAAAACATTCTTATGATGGACTAGTGGCACTGTCTATGAGATGTTCACCTCCAAAGATTATTTGAACTGCCTTGAATGTGGCTGGTAGATAATATATGATGTGTGATAGAAGTCCCTGGCTGATTTTGATGGCATCACTTCTTATTCTTCCTCTCTGGGACATCTTGGACTGAATTCTGGGTCTATTATAGCAGGCTGTGCTTATAAAAATTGCGCTATTGATGTCATTCAATGTCATTAAACTTGCATGTACTGCTCAAATCAGAAAGGAACAAAGAATTAAACTTTTAATGACCACTGTATTTGCCACATGCTCAGCAAGGCTTCTGTGCCATGTGATGAACTTTATCTTGTTATCACTTTTCCAGCAATTTGTGTTTTATTACATGGGATTAAACTGATTAATTGACATTCAAACATACTATACCTAATAGCTTCTTATCTTCAAAGCAATAATTGCTTTAAAGATGGCTACGAAAATTCTGCCTTGTTTTAACAGTTCAATCAAATTGTTATTTCCATTTTCTAAGTGATCAAAGAATATTTCCCAATATTTGAACCTTCTGCTGAATGAGATCTCTGGGCAACTGCTCAGTGGCTTTCCAGTTCTCTCTTCTTAGGAATGCCTTCTTATCTTTAAATTCATCTTGGCTCTTCTAAATTGCACTCAAAATTCTCCTAAAATGCTTACAGTGCCCTTATTCTTGGATTGATAGCTTTGAGCTGTGGTCACTGAAAATGTAGTGTTCTTGTGGTAAATTTACCACAGTACTATTGTTAGACCAGGATGTTCTCTGGTAAATTTACCATAGGAAAATTATGTGTTTTTGTAACCTTACTGTATGCATCACTAAATTTCATCTTCCCTTTTTGTATTCAAATTCTTTTCAGCAGAGATTCAAATGTTCTCAGAGATTATCAGCCACTTTTGCTATGTGTTTCTTAACAGTTTTGCAGGCCCTCCCCACCCCCCGGTTTTTGTTACACTTTTGTCTCATCTCAGACTTTTATCTGCTTCCACCCACTGTTGATTCTCCTCAGTGAAATTTTCTTCCTCAGATCACTCATCTCAATTAAACTTACTTTATGAAGAAGAAATGTCCTAAAGCCTGGATCCACGAGCCACTGTAAGAAAATCTCTCTTTGCGCTTTATGCAAATTTTTTGTCTGAGATTTGTGTCATTTCCAGACAGTGGCAAACAGCCAATTCACTAACAGGTTATTTAGCTCTGACACTTGATTACAACTCTGGTTTCTGTAAGGTAGTTAATAAAAGTCAGACTTCTGAGAGTTGTGTCTCTCAGTGCTTTCCAAATAAGAAAACAATTATTCAGGAAGTATCTATCAAATCAAGTATCATGAGAAGAATCCTGAACCTATGGGACTTTTTTCTAGTTTCGGCACTTCTTTCAGCTATGTCTACTCAATTTATCTTCATTGTTACTACACCCATAGTTCTTATACTTCAGCTCTTTCTATGTCCAACTGATAAGTAGAACAATAATTGTACTTAGAAAGTTTCTTGTCACTTACATAACATTCTACCATAACATTTCATTTTATTCTGCCAGGTCTTCAGTCATAGACATTGAGATGTTTTATTTTGTTCACTCCACTGTACAGAGGGTTATTTTTCCCCTCTTCAGAATACTCTAGTAAACTAGATAATGGGGTGCCAAAGAGGAGTCATATGAAAGAAGTCTCCTAAGCCTGCTACCACTAATGGAGAGGTGGGAGGGGTAGAGGAACAAGCTATGGATCACTTAACTGTTCTCACGAAACCCAGATAAGTTATTTTTCTTCCAAGTAAATGCCTCTGGAGATTATATGGTTAGGTTGTATTAGTTCTCTTATATTTCCTGTCTGTTTGTATTAGCATGTAGTTTAAAGCCTTCCTGTATCTACTGCCAGCTTTGCTGGATGGAAATTCCTCACCAGAAGCTCTTGATGTTGCTTCTTATCATTACCATTGCACTTTAGATCTGCCTGTGTTTTCTCCTCTTTTACATTCTCTTGTCTTTCAATTCCACAACTATAAACCCAAAGCTTTGACCTTTTCTTCAGTGTCTTCTGCTCCACCCCTGAGTGGCTTGAGATTTTAAGCATTATTTCACTCCTTCCTGCAGCAACAAACAAATACTATTACCATTGCACTAGTCTGGGAGGTAACCCCCTTTTATAAAAAAGCAAACCAAATTACATTTTCATAAGTACTTCCAGCTTCCTCCTGGAAGCCATGTATGTGCATCATTGGGTGCCGTTTGAGTTTTATGTTAGAGAATCCAAGCCCTTTTGTTATTCATCTTATCCTCCACAAACAGACACACGTAGAATACTTTAATCTGAAATCAACTGTAACACCAGCAGGATCATTGGAAAATAAACCAGGCAAACGAAAAAAAATCTTTTTCTCCTTTGCCGAAATAAAGAAACAAACATTTAAACTATTTTTGAGCAGCCCATAGCAAAATTCAAACAAATAACTTGTCTGTGGACTTTTTCCTTTATAATTCCAGTTGAAACTATTATGTTGATAAATACATCCTTCCCTTCAAAGTAACTTTTTAACCTTTTTTTTTATTCTGAAATTCAGCATTTACCAAAAGCAGAAGCCATTCCACATAATTTTCCCTGTTGATCTCTTGACTGGATCTTGAAAAGCCTTGATCTTTAACTCAAGGCTATTCTGGCAGAAACTGTGTGTTTAGTTACAGCTATACTGGCAAAACTCAACTATTCTTTCAATAAATTTTTTTCCCTTACGTGATTAATTTTGCTGAAGTGCCATTTTCCTCATATTCACATGCAGAGCACTGTAGCAGTGTACCACGTCATCACTTTTACTGTAACACAATTCAGAATTACATCCTTGAATCAGAGCAAGACAAATGTTGCATCAGCCGTGAGGATAAGTCAGGTTGGAATCAGATATTAAGGCAGTATCAGAACAACGTAACTTTTTGTAAGTGCAGTGTCTGCTGTTTTAAGGATGGAGAATACCAGACTCAAAAGCAGGGGCATAACGTTGTTTTTAATCTGCAGCAAACAGTGCAGTGAGAAATGTCCTTAAATTGGCAGTTTGGGCTGCTGAAGAGATTTGCACACATCAGAGCTTTCTCCCATGTATCAAGGACTTCCCGCACCTCCCCCTCTGCATCCAAGACTAGAGAAAGCTAAGGAATGGAAACACACTCATTCTACCTTGACTGCTGCCATTTCCTGGCTGCTAGATGGCTGAAGTTGGCAGTGGAGACTTGAGCAAAAATTCAGAGCACCCTGTGGTTTCTCTACCATGAGAGAAAGCTGGGTAGGACATGGAAAACTGGTCTCTGTGATGAGGAAAGAAACAAGTCATAATATCATCCTCATCTTTCCTCCTGCCAGGGGATCTGTGCCAGAGATTCCCTGAATGCAGCCCAGGCACTTCACAGGGTGTGTTTCTGATGGCAAACCAATACAAATTAGCAACAGCTCCGCTGACGCCACTGAAGTTATATTGGTGAGACTCAGTCAGCTCAGAGAGAAGCTCATTTGTCTTCTCCTAACCTGAGTGCTGCAGCTTTACACACCCACTGAGACAGCATCTCTGCAGAGTCAGAGCGACCCAGCTTGGCTTGACTTTGTGGTACTCTTGGAAAGAAAATGTGTTGTTGTACAGGAAACTTTGTCCTGTGGTCCTCAGAGCATTGCTGCCTCTGGTACAACTAGGGGACATGATGTTTTTAAAATATTTATCCTTTTAGCAGCCTTAATATGTGTTGCAAAAAGGTACCAAATGAAAAAGGCAGTCATGGAGGCATGACTCTGGCTATCATATGTCCCTGCCTCTCTTACCCTCTCTTTGCTCAAACAAAACACTGCATGAAACACTGGCCAAGTCTCTCTGAGAATTTATTTTCTCTTGGAGTCTAAGTGCATATGATTTACTGTGTAAATTACTATGACTATGACTATGACTAAAATCACTTGGCAACTTTCCCCTGCTATTGCATTGTTGTAAGGACTGATTTCTCCGAATGAGCTGTTTACATGCTTTGGAAAAGAGGTAATTTTTAAAATCTGAAGTAGAATAAGGATTTATTTTATCAGAGAAATGGATGCATTTGTCTTCAAGTGCCTTTTGTCAGGCATAGGACATCAGAACATGTATAGATATGCAAGAAGTGTGTTGCATGTACATTACTCATATTCTGGCAACAACTGTGGAGTTACACATAGATTGTGTGCTGGGAAGAGGCCTGGCAATTATCCTGTACTTACCTACAGGCTTTGCCCAAGACAAATTCCTGCTAAGCTCAGTGGGAGTTCTGCAATTGATTACCTCAGACATTGATTGGCATGAACAATTACATTGTCTACGGCATGTTCATACTTGAAGGGCTTAATTTTTAACAGTCTATTATTTCAGAAAAGGCAGTTTTTCTGATGATCTGGTTGTACTGGTGAGTTTTTATATCA
The DNA here is from genome assembly GCA_013397845.1 of Melanocharis versteri. Taxonomy (NCBI): domain Eukaryota; kingdom Metazoa; phylum Chordata; class Aves; order Passeriformes; family Melanocharitidae; genus Melanocharis; species Melanocharis versteri. The sequence continues at coordinate 126,540 of VZTG01001222.1, forward strand.
ATACTGCAAGTCTGCAGATGAAACAAAACTGGGAGGAGCTGTTGACACCCTCCAGGGCAGGAAGGCCCTGCAGAGAGACCCTGACAGATCAGAGAGATGGGCCATCACCAACCATATGAAATTCAAAAAAGGAAAGTGCCAGATTCTGCGCCTGGGATGGGGCAACCCTGGATGTACAGACAGACTGGGGAATGAGAGGCTGGAGAGCAGAGCCATGGAAAGGGCCCTGGGGGTCCTGGTCAATGGCAAATTGAACATGAGCCAGCAGTGCCCTGGCAGCCAGGAGGGACATCCATGTCCTGGGGACGTCAGGGACAGCATCGCCAGCTGGGCAAGGGAGGGGATTGTCCTGCTCTGCTCTGCTCTGCTCTGGGGTGGCCTCACCTTGAATGCTGGGGGCAGTTTTGGGTGCCACAGTACAATGAAGTTATTAAACTACTAGAGAGCATCCAAAGGAGGGCAATGAAGATGGAGAAGGGCCTTGAGGGGAAGCCATATGAGGAGCAGCTGAGGTCACCTGGTCTGTTCAGCCTGGAGAAGAGGAGGCTGAGGGGAGACCTCATTGCAGTCACAACTTCCTTGTGAGGGGAAGAGGAGGGGCAGGCACTGATCTCTTCTCTGTGAGACCAGTGACAGGACTGAGGGAATGGCCTGGAGTTGTGTTGGGAGGTTTAGGTCAGATATCAGGAAAAGGTTCTTCACCCAGAGGGTGGCTGGGCACTGGAACAGGCTCTGCAGGGCAGTGGTCACAACATCAAGCCTGGCAGAGTTCAACAAGTGTTTGGACAATGCTCTCAAGCACATGGTGTGACTCTTAGGGTGTCCTGTGCGGGGCCAGGATTTGGACTTCATGATCCTTGTGTATCTCTTCCAACTCAGGTTATGCAGTGATTCTGTGATAACTTAAAGTGAAGAAATACATTGCAGCTACCTAAAAAATTAAGTAGCACTCAAGAACATTCTTCAGCACTGGAATTTGGTTGTCTGTACCACATAATTCTTAAAATGCTCCCTGGCGTGGTTAAGACCTAGGTCAATGAATACTTTCCCTACCAGTTCCTGGAGCTAGCATGGGCCCCAGATCATTCCCAGTAGGTGGTCTGTGTATGATCATCCTGTTTTGGAGAATAAGAGAGTTTAGCAGTAGGGACAAAGGTTGTCCCATGATTGTTCGCCTCAGTGCCAGAGCCAAGACTCAAGCACATTTAATTCACTGTTGCAGACAGTGTCACAAATATTTAGGGCACTTTATGGAAAGAGCTTCTGCTGGTATTAAAGCAAGTTTACTTCTTACTCAAAACTATTTGCAAACTCTCTTCCATATTGTTTCATAACTTGACAGCTCACTCTGTAGATCCCTGCTGCTATGCAATGTTTCAGCCTCCATAAGCAAGAACTGTACCATTGCCAGAATGACAATATTTACACAAGAAAGAGATTTTTAAAGTGTGTACTTAAAAAATGAAAATTGAATATATTTTTTACTTGTTTGTTAACAGTCAAAATCATCTTTAAAGCTTAGTGACATAAAAAAGGAAATCACTACTCTTCCTTTCAAGCAATCTTTAGAAAACTGCATGAAATAAGGAGAAAAGAAGTAGGTAAAGAGATCTGCCTGAAATCAACTAGGTAGTGAACCATGCCCAGTAAATGCACCTTTTCTGGCCAGTCCAACAACAGACATATCTGCAGTAGAGAAACACCCACTGGGTTTTAAGATGTCTTTGGAGGTCTCTCTGAATTCTTCCACTGTATGTAGCCCCCATGAAAAAATGAGGTGCTGGCAGAGAGAAGGAGAGCAGTGATCCCTTGGGAGAGATTCTGAGCCACCACTGTCTTCCCTGGCTCCTTCCTCTGCTCTGGCTGGGTAGCCAGCTGTGTCCTCGAGATGTCCTGCAGCAACAGAGACATTCTTTCCTAGAGATCCTGACATTTAAGTGTGCTTTCACCTTCCAAGTAATCACAGACAGACTGCAATGCTTGGTCAGCCAAACACAAATTAATATTACTTATGTATTTCTTTTACAGTGTCTTTTATGTATACAGGTATTTCACTCTCTTCTCAGGAAACAGAGGAATGAAATAACTGTATTGTTGCTATGGAACAAATACGCTGGCTTCTAATTTTTTACAACTTTGCACTCCAAATCAGCCTATTAAAAAATCATGAGCACAGCTCTCCATGGCAGAATATTATTTTTAATAGCTTCTTTCTAGTTGCTTTCTTTTTATTCCTATAGGTTTGTATTTCTTCACTTAAAAAAAAAATCTGGTTTCTTGTATATCCTTTAACTGAAAGCTGATATTTTCACAGAATCATATGACTTTGGGAGCCAGAGTCTTTGAGAACGAGACAAAGAAAATTCTGGTAAAAATGATGACAACTGGCAAGGCAATGTAGCAAGATTCCAAATCTTCCCAGGCTGTTTCCAAGGTACTACTAATACTGTTGTAATATAATACTATGTAGTAGGATAGTGCATGCTGTATGATATACACTATATTTTAGTAGGATTTCAGTAATACCATCACCTAGAATTGTTAGAATGGCTTTACCCTTTGTCCCAGTATCAGTTAACAGTTTTTTATTTCAAAGGTGTGTTTCCTTTTCACTACAGTAATTAATGCTGGCTGCAGTGAAAGGAGAGAAATACCTCCTGAGACACTTCTAATAGGCCTGTCTGCACTAGCACATGGAAATATTGCATGTGTAAAAAATGTGGCATGAGATAGTCTCACCCCAAACAGTAATGATCAGTGCTTTTGACACTGATACATTTGCACTTAAGATGTGAACTTGAATGGCAGGAGGTTTTCAGAAGAGCAGACTTTGGTGTGGGCAAAGTCTATCTGGTTGCATGGATGGGACTGATCATCCCATGACGCCTGATGGACAGAGCCACAAACATGTGGTCTTTGAAAGAGCCAGCATGGAACAACAATTTCATACGAAATATGCCCCATGCCCAAGAATTTGGTGGGCAATGGTTTTCATATGGTCCTACTCTGTATTTCAGCCCAGTGTGCACAAACTGCCTCTTTCCTGCAACTTCTGAAACAAGTTTCTGTGCAGTGTCTGCTCTTCCCCTTACTGCATTTAAAAAAAAAAAGGAAATTAAACACAGAGCCCTATTCAGCCAAAAATAACCCCTGCAGCTGTACTGCCTGAGCTCTGTGAGTCTCTTGTTCTCTGAAGATATTTATACAATTCTTAAAGGAAAAATATCCCCTTTCCAGCAGTCACGGAGGAGGCTATTAGACGTAATGATGATCCCATCCAGCAGAGCTGTTGTGACAGAGCTCTGTCACAGCAGAGAATTAAGCACGAGTCCACAGTATCCAAATCTCCTGAGCCTAAAAGGGCAGCAGAGAGCAGTGGCTGAAAGTGGTTTTTTCTTGGCCAAGAGTTTTCTTTCTTGAGTAAGAGAAATGTGAACAGATCTATTTCATGCTCTGGTATTTCAACTGCCCCTTCTGGACCTAGAATGTGGAGAAGTATGTGGATGGAAGAAGCAATTTGTAAGGTTTCATGGCCAAAATCTCACAAGAAGGGAAAAAGGTGTGTGGGTGTGTGTGTGTGTGTCATTCTGCACACTTCCTCTTGATTTCCGGGAGCAGCTTAAAGGAAGAGAACAGATGGTATTTGTGACTTGCCCCCACCTGAGGCCATGTGGGTTTTCTGCAGCCATTTACCCATCTCTCAAGAGTTATTCTGCACATTTGTGAGAGAAGGGTGGAGGTGGGAGTTAACAGTGGAATTAAATAATGAAACATACAAAATATTGAATCAGGGAAAGCTTAGAAAAGGAGGAGAACTCTGAAGGTCATCAAGTGGATTCACTTTTGTCTTTCCATTTGTCAGACTGTTCGTCCCCAGAGCTATGACACAGACTACCAGCTATCCTGCAGGAATTTGCATGAGATTCAGAGGTTTTCCACTGGAAGCAGCCTGAACTGGAATAAGCCTGGTAAAAATGCACAACAGGTAGTAGAATAGATATCTTTAATCTCCTAAGGCAAATAACAAGTCCAATTTAAGACTGATTAGGATTAAAGAAGAACAAAACTTTTGAAAAAATTCCAGTTGCAGAGGTCAAAATGAACCTCTACTTCAGAAAAAAAAATTAGGCCTATTATATGTCAATCATCTTTGTGAGGCTGTGGTTGAAGGAAACAGATCATTTGTTCAGATGTCCTTACCCCATAACAAATATAGTATATGGCAGTTCAGAAATTTTAAATTTCATTGTTGACACTTCTTTTAAGAAGACCAAACTTAGACTAAAAGATTAGGAGGCAAATATTTGGTAATTGTATGAAAATATTGCTGGATTTTTGCATGAGTTCTGTTCTGGCTTATCTGTTGTGCACGTGTTTTGAACATTGATACCATAACTTGCTATGGCAAGTGAGCAAGTAAAAACATACAAATTCATCTAGGCAGTTTTCTGCAGAAAACTAGGAAAACCAGTAAATTATGCTGTATTTTAGAACACTTACTAACAATTACATAATACAGTTTTTAATGTCATGTTAAACCTATATGGTTTGTTTCTCTAATGATGGCCTGAGTATTTGACAATGGTTTTTTTTGCATATGAGATAGGAACATACAGATCAACAGGAAATGTGTTTAGCTCCATGCCTTCTCCAGTCTCCAGAGAAGTAGGATCTCAACCCTTCCACTAATTATTTCACAGCTGTAGCTCTTTAAATGTGTTTTAACTTGTCTTTACATTATTTTATTCCCAAAGACCTCTGGCAAGACTATTTAAGGTGCTGGTTTCTGCAACCCTGATTTTAGTGAAAAAAAAAATTAAGCACGAGTTCAACATGAAGCATACATGTAGTCCCACTGACATAAATGAAAATTTTAGGGCAACAGGAGTAAGCCTATATTAAGTATGCCTTGGTCTCCAAAGAAGATGCTAGATCCTTGATCCATACCCGCTGGCAAAATGCTGGGGCTTAGTGGGCATTCTTAGCATCCATTTTCCTTGTTCCACAGTCCAAACTATTTCCTTAGGAGTATTTAGGACACCACAATGGCCAACTCAGCTCAATAAATATCCCAGTGGGACCCTGGCTCAGCTCACCTGTACTGCCCAGTGCAGAGCTGTTTTGAAGTCCTTGTCCACCAGAGTCAGGTCTGCTCCCTTGTGCAGCAGAGTCTGGGTGTGCTGGGGTCTGTTGTGGAATGCAGCCCAGTGGAGTGAAGTCATTCCCTGCAAGCCACAAACCCAGAGGGCAAATTATTGTCACTCACAGGAGTACCCTTCTAGTCTCTGTAGATAAGCTAGGCAGCCCCAAAACCATCCAGAGTGCGCAAATTCTTCCCTCTTCACCTTGATTTGAAATAGTAGCAGCTTCTGAATTAGTGGAGTCATAAGGGGGAACCAAGCAATTAGCTTTTTGGAATTATTACAGAAAATGGATACAAATACAAATGCTTCCTCCATATGTGCCTATAGCCTGTTATAAATAACATGTGGTCAGGGCCACGATGGCTGGGGGACAGTTCCTCACTGCTCAGCTTGGATCTTGCAAAAAAGAGCCTGGCTTAGACTGGTGCTTCGGCATTACACAGTGTGATGTTTATGTTTGGTCTTATCTTTGATGCAAAGTATTATAAGCTATTACTCCAGCTGGCACTAGCCGGCAAGCTAAAGAACTGACAGAGTGATGTCCACAAAAAAGTCACAATATAAACATTTTGTATTTACTGATCAGGGAGGAAACAAAGCAAATGGTAAGATATTCAGCTGCATTTTCATTCCATCTTAGCAGCATCCAGTCAGCCTTAGTAGATCAGAGAATTCATGGCCTATATTTGCACCTTCAGCGGTTACACACATCTGTATTTTACTCTATATCCATAATAATTAAGATTTTCTGTATAAACTTACTCATATATTGTGTTTCTAACAAATTGCTAGTGTTTTTCAGGTGTGGTAACATTTTACTTTGGGCAGGTGTTGTTTTCTCTCTTACCAGAAAAAAATGCATTTCAAGGGTCTTGCCTGATTTCCAAAAGGATAAAAAGCATTAAAAAAAAAAAAGGTTGAGTGGAAGAGCAATTAAAACTTGAAATAGAACCCCATAAAGCCAACTGGTAACAACCCAGGTAAAGTGTGAGCTATATTGGTGCAGACAGCTTATCAGTGCAATAAAGTGGAAGCTGTTTGCAGTGATTTTCTGACTAAAAGCTTGAATGCCTTAATATTAATTTCTCTTCACTTATAGGTCTTTTAGGTTCCCTTGTGGCTTAAGTATGGGTGATAACAAAACAGAGCAGTTGAATGAGAGCAGTTTTGGTTTTACTTAGGGTTTGCAAAGCTTAATCATGGGGCTTTCAGTTTTGTGAAAGCAAAATTGAGGGTAAACTCCTACATCAACTGAAATTAATGGCAACTCTGCCATTGACTTGAGGGACTTAGTACTGTTGATGGACACACATTATCTGTGAGTGCCATTATCTGTCAGGCTTCAGTGAAATGATTTCCAGCTGAGAAATGAGTACTCATCACTAGTCCTGGAGAGCAGGAAAATCACTGAAGAAGGAGAAACTATGGTGTACCAGGCCGTCTTTCTGTCATCCTCTCTCAGACTGTTGATATGGCCAAAAAAATCCTTAAAAAAATCAACTTTCTCTCTGTTTCTACGCTGGTAGCCAGCAGAATCAGCTGTAACCTAAGAGTGTAAAACTGTGGGTAGTTTTCAAAGATCTCTATAGTATAGCAATAAAACTTAGAAAGGGCCACAGCAGATGCTTAGTGCAAAAATAAGCTTGAAAATATACTGCCACCTAATATTTGGTAATCAGACTAAAGAATTCCTATGACATTCAGTCCTCTAGAGGGTAATGATGCATTTTCTGAAAAAGTATTTATTTTCATTTTCTTTGAAATTATTGCCCAATAATTTTTGTAGATGTCCCCGTATTTTTATATGCAAAAACCCCAGACTGGTTAATAATAATTCTCTTCTCATTTCTATGCAATTTATGATACCATGGGTTCAAATCATCCCTCTGATGTATTCGCCAAGCTGAAAGACCTATTATAGTTAATTTGTTCTAGTTAGCCTGCCCATGTAAGGAAGCTGCTCTATAACTATTATCATCTTTGTAGTCCTTTTTCTGTTCCTTTTCTCGTATATCTTTTTTCAGTTTACTCTTGTAGCCATGTGGCTGTACCAAGGATTCAGACAGAGCTTCCTGTTTTCTTCTCCATTTCCTTTCTAATACTTTGTACATTCCACGTGCCCTTTCGGAGTGCCCAACTGAGCAAAGAGCATTGAGCTGTTTGTAGCAGCATCTCACATGTGGGCTTTCTGCAGCAGGCCACGGCTGCCTAGCCCACACCATCTGTGCATGGTGCCACCACCCTTGAGTGGCATCTGTAGGTAGATAGTCTACTGTCTGTGAGTGGAAGCACGAGAGTGACATCAGAACTGTCAGAGCTGAAGGTCCAGCAGAATACAATCTTAGAGGTGAGACACCCAAACAATTGCACATTCATAAAAAATAAGGAGCAGTATGGGACATAAAAGGACAAAACCCAAAAAATGGCTGTGAGAAATATACTGTGATACTTGTTTCGCTCAGATTCAAGGCTTTTACAGGGAACGTTTCTTCACATTGTAATCTCACTGGCTTCACTAATAAACCCACAGAAAGACACAGTTGTGGAAGCTATGAAACCTCCAGATGTATTTCTTATTGTTTACGTGTTCATGCATTCATCAGGGTGTTTTTCTCAAGTGTCAAATGGGAAAACGGAAGTGCTTTACTTATGCCAAGAGAACAGCTCTGTTAGTTGCAATCATTTATGAGGATCCACATTGTCCAGAAAACATGAGTATTCAGGGCTTAGTACTGACACTTAAACAAATATATTGTCAGTGCCAAATGACAATGAGATGGACTAAAAGTTCCAAATTGCATGTAGCAGTGCATTACAGCAAAGTATTATGGCTTGAAACACTGATCCACAGTTCCATGCAATTCATTAGCAGCATAGCTCTACACCAAGACAAAGCATATGTCTGGTTTAGGGTGTTGTGAGCAGAGTCTGCAAGCCTTTCAGTGGGTAAGGAAGAGGAAGAATTAACAGCCCTCTGACCATTCTGAACTGTGGAAAAGAGACACATCCTTGGCAACCGCTAGAATGAAGAGAAACATATGAAAAGACACTGAGAATCTCTTCTGTGTCTTGGCTTCTCTATTTCGAGAAAAACACGCAGGAAGTTAACACTTTCCTATCTACACTACATATACATGCAGGACACAATTCCCTATGGAAGACAACAGAATAAATTTTTGCTATTCCACGACTGTTCTGTGTAATGCCAGCTCTCTGATACTTCCCTTGAGAACAGTAGTTGAATGATGGGATCAAGGAATCACTGAATCATAGAGTGGCTTGGGTTGGAAAGGACCTTAAAGATTACCTGGTTCCAAATTGTCTACCATGGGCAGAGACATCTTCCACTAGACCAGGTTGCTCAGAGTTCCGTCCAGCCTGGCCTTAAGCACTTATGATTGGTAAAGGTGAAGATTTGGTCCAGTGTCTAACTTCAAGAGAATCAAGTACAATTATTGTCTTGACAAATGATTTAAGAGATGGATTCAAGATACCTTATAGCTGGCTGAATACAGAGAAAGTTTACTAGCCTACAGGTGCATAGTGTATAGGAGGAAAAATGAGATAATACTTTGCAGAGTTCAGCAAAAGCATTATAGAAATTTTTGACTAGTGCATGGTGTTATCATAAAATTGAATGGCTCCTATGCCCCAGTGCCAGGGACTGTGACTTGTAGCACAAGCTCACTCACCTCATTGTCCTGATGATTAATTTCACTAAGATTTGACTGCTGCAGAAGCACGCTCAGAAGCCTGTGGAAGCAATGATATAATCAGTGTGCTGTACTCCTGACTAAACTTGAAAAACTGACATTTTTTTAAAAAACAAAATGTGCAATTTCATGAAAAATCAGTATCAGTGACGGGCACAGGTCAGTATCTTAGCTCTGAGCTTTGTCATATGAGAAAAACAAACAGGACTTTATGGCTTATGGTAGAAGCAGAAGTTTAGAGCTTGGAACTAAAAGAAGATCCACTCAGAATAAATCGTGTGCTGATTGCCAGGCTAGAATCAGAATGTTTAATACTATATGTGTGTGCAGTTTTTGGTAGCTTGGCAATTTGCTGCCAACCTATTTTATAATGTCCTAAAGTAACAGAGATGCCAGCTTCTGTAAGGATTTTTCAGTGTATTTAACTCTGAGAGCAATGTGCTGTAGTGTACACATTTATGTGCATATATGTGTTTATGCATGCTTGCTGTATGTTTACACACACAAACCCAAATATTTTACAAGGCCTTACAGAATGTCTGCAGGAATGGGGCTTTTATTATGGCATAAAACACAGCAATGCATGGGTTCACATTTTATAGAATATTGGACTACAAACACTCCCCTCTGGTGGAGGGAACAATAAAGTAGCTACATGAAATATTATTCAAGTACAATAATATGTTTAACACTTCCTTTTCCTTTTGGAATCTTGTGAGGATGTTCTGAAATAGCTATAGGTTTGGCAAAGATGGTTGTGTTTTTAGAAGGGTGCTAAGTGTTTGGATCTTGTACGTAGCTGGACCATGGAAATGAAGAACACCATCCAGTCACAAGCTGTAACAAAGCCAATCCTAACACGAGTGTACAGTTCTCAGGATTCTAGCAAAAGGAAGGATGTATCCTCAGTAGATCATTGAGTGAACCTGTAGCTCATCCGAAGGTGTGAATTTGCTAGAAACCTTCAGATCATGAACATTAAGAAGCCATGTTGTTTAGCAAGGAAAGTAAAAGATGCTGAAGTATAAAGGAAGGAAATCTGATAAATGTAAAGATAACACAGAAACAAATGTATAAAATCCTGCATTTATTCCCATGCAGAAGAGATTGAATGAAAATCTTTTGCTGCCTTTTATCTTCAACCACTTCCAGTGTATTTTCTGGATTGAACTGTGCTAAGGTGTGTGCATTAGATTAAGTTGAGAATGTTTCACGTCAAATTTGTTCCTTCCTACTGGTAATAAAGAACTAGATATGTAAATTATTCAAGAGAAGATATTTACAGCTGCTTAGGGGTGATTTTGGCAATTCTGCAGCTGAAAAACTTATCTGTAGGTAACATCTTCCTCAGGTGTTCAAAGTCTAGATTAAGGGTTTTTTTAAAGTAGAATCCCTAAAGGGTGGTAACTGGGCAGATCCCAGCACAGCGATTTTGCTTTGACTTCAAATCCATTTGCGTATGGATACAAATCCTTGTAGAAAAGAGGTGTCACGCCTCCTTTTCTAAATGGAGTCATAGTGTAGGAACTCTGAAAAGGATGACACTAGGATTGTTGTGTTTGGTAAAAGTTTGTAAAAGTGAAGAAAGATTCTGTCGTCATTTAGCAAAATGACTCAGAATCTCAGAAATTCAGTGTCTGAAAACAGGTCTTGGTAAATATCGACTAGTGTCAAAAAAGAGAGATAACCACAGTATACTTGTAAATGCCATTTATCACATAGTTTTATAATCTGATACAGGGCTCTGTGGTTCGACTCCAGATATGATCAATGACACCACTGTATGTGAAAGAAATCTAATTATTTGACTAGAATCTTTATCATCAGCAAACTTGACTCAGTTACATCATTAGACCATCATGGCAGCATAAGTGCTACCATTTAAATATGTAGATACCCAACCATACAGCTGAGGTTTCTCTGATACCTACGCTTAAAGGCATAGATCAGAAATGGATTCTCTTTCCACCTTGCCTGGTAGGCTCTGTGGAATGCGCTGGAGCACACAAATGCATTATCAAATCAATACATGAATCTTCTCTGTCTTTCCATGCTGCCTCCAGCTCATGAGATTGTAGCAGTGGACTTCCAGCTTTCAAATGCAGCTGCAAAAGCATTTAATAACTGGCCATTGCATATTCTCTTTTGGCAATGACAGGATTCAAGGGAGTGACAATGACCATGACGGAAAAGCCTCCCCCTCAGTGCTCCAGGCCTGTCTGGGCATGGGGCAAACCCAATGGGAAGACAGAGGAAAAGGAAAACTGTGCAGAGCAAAGAAAGGTCTGGCTGTGTCCTTGGAGGATGTGAAAAACATTCAGGGGACCCAGTGTGTGTAGACTGGTGCTTCCTTCCAAGCAACAACATGTGTGGTGTTGTACAAACATTGTCTTCTTTCTTGTGTTGGCTTTGTTTAATGATAGTGACCTTTTTCTGCAGAAATCTCAAATTATTCTCTACAAGTGATGCATGAAAAGCACAGATAATGTGGAAAATGAATAAAGCTGTTAGAAAAGGCTGGGAGAACAAGATAAGCAGAAATGGCCAGATGTCTGGGCTGGTCCAACATAGTCACAGCAACAAAATCGTAGACTCAGTGATTAAGTCACACGAACATATTGCATGCACTGAATGTTTTACCTGTTTCTACTGTTTTCCTATACCTTCAGGCATGATTTACTTAGGGGAGTTTTTTGAGTGAATTTATTCAGATGTACAAATCAAAATTTATTAAACCCTCCTATTGTCACAGGCTGGAATCAGAAAAAGAGAATATTTCTTAAGGGTTCTTGCGGAGACACTCTGTAGCTGTTACTCTACCTTCAGTAAAAGTAGTTAAAAATGAGCCAGGCCACCAATCCTTAACCTCCCCTTTCTGGTAGGGGTTTTCAGAGAGGTTGTCTTGCAGAAAACTTTTCTCACATTTGCCATGCTACTCAGAGGAGAAATTCAGAGAAGAAATCTTGTAATATTTCATGTGGGTAGGTTGACAGACAGAAAGGTAGTTGGGCAGGGGAAATGCAGGGGAAACACAGGGTTTCAACCTCTCTTATAATTGTTTTCCCTCTTCCAGCTATTGCGATATTACAACAGGCTCCTCACTTTACCCGGGCCGTCCATCTCTGGTACACAAGTATTGTACAATGTTTTCCCTCCTCTCTACCCGCGTCATGGTAACCACTAAACAAAGACACAGGTCACACGTGTAGCTGTCACAACTATTATTCCTGCTGTGGGCTCTGCTTGGGTTGCTGGCTACCTGTGAGATTCAGCCAGCAAAAGCTGTGGGAGCCGGGCACATACCTCACGTCAGGCTCTGCGGTGGCAGCGTGCAGTGGCAACCTCCCGTTTTTGTCAGGTATGTTCTGCTTAGCACCGTTCCTGAGAAGGCTGACACAGCCTTCCAGCCAGCCCTAAAAAAGAAATTAGAGCATATCAAAGAGGAAATGAAAAGTATAAGGCCAGATCTTTTCTCGTTGGTGCTGGCATTCGCATGTGACTGTAGTCTTTTCTGCCAGCAGAGGAACGACTTTTTTCCTCAGCACAGGTTTCTCAGCACTGAGAGTAGACCTTTGGAGTCTAGGTCTCAAACTATCTTGGTTGTTCACTTCTCTGATGAAGTGTTTCATTTACACTGTATTTTGTTGGGTTTTTTTCCCTGCAGCTGTGGCAAGCACTAACCGTGATTAAAAACCTGCTAATTCCTGTATCACTTGCAAATGCTACACATATTCTTGCATGTGAAATCAATCACGCTGGATTAAATCAAGAACATGAGCACTCAATCTGATTTTGTGTGTGAGATTTTGGCAGGGATGGCAAATGAATGGTAAAAAGCCTTAGAGTGTGGTCTTACAAATGTTGTTGCAGAAGTTTGTATTAGTGGCAGTGTTAGACTGAAAATAGCACCAAAACAGATGGGATGAATCAGTTCTTGGACTAAAACCTTCTATTGATCACCTCAGTATAAAAGCAAGTAAACAGTCTGGTTGTGACTGCATAAATCTTTCAGCATATACTTAAGTCTGAAGAAAATCAAGCATGAGTTTAGGTGTTTTGTTAAAACCTCACCAGGCAATTGATAAAGACCATTCCCTCCCATGTGAGCTATTTTGGATTGGCATGACAAACATTTCTGGGGAAAATGTGTGGAATGGTGGAATCAGAACATCCCTGTTGGAGCTCCTGGTGGAAGTACAAGACCACCAAATGCCACACGCAGTCTTGACTGTGTAACTCTCCTGAATTCATTTGTCTGGACAGACATCAGAGCTGAATTCTCTTTGGACCTCTGGTTATATTCCTCACAGAAACAGAAATGGAAACTTAGAAGCCTGGGTGGTTTAAATATTTTCCAGTAATTTCTTTTTTTTCCAAAGAATATTTTTTCCCCTCCGGGAAAAGAGGAAGGAAAAAAGAAGCGTGACACTTATAATGGGATTTTTTAAAAATGTCTTGCAGAGGAAATGTTTGTTCTCAAGTAAGTGGGGCATGATCCTTGCACTGGATGACACTGCCTGTTTTGTTATTTTCTACACTTATTTTCTGTCTGAATATTGCATAGCTAAGCAGGAACATTGTTTTTGTCCTGAATTTTCAGGAAGAAACTAGGTGCAAGGGAGGTCATTTAATTAGGCTGCCACAGTGTCTGTTTAAATGGGCTGGCAGTCATCCAGCTTAACTCATACTATGCAGCATGGCTGGACACTCCTTCTTCCTTTCTGTCCAATTAATAATGGAGGCCCAGTCTGCCCAGCTAACTTGGTTCCCATTCTCTCTCTGAAACCTGAAATACCTCCTGCAAGGAGCAGAAGACTAAGGAGGACTTATCCTTGTTGCTTCAGACAGATTCTGAAGTACAATTCCCCTCCCAAACGTTTCAATGGGGTGTCTGCCCTGCTTGTCACTTGCATGTAAGTTGATCAGGGGACCGGATTGTTCATGATCTGAGCAAGTGCACCAGCACCTGCAGCACCTTGAACTTCAGTTCTCAACCTGGCCACCCAAAGTCCAGCACCACAGTGAAAAGAAGCAATGCCCTGGTTCATGCGGTGTGCAGGAACACATGCCTGCTGATCATCAGAATTTGGGATAGGAAAGCCCTCACTTGAGCATAAATATCTAATGCTGATTATGCAAGGGGGAGAAGTCAATCTGCACATTAAGAACACTAGGGGACTTTCCAGTGTACAGAAAAAAAGTGATTTTCTTGTGAGATTCTCATATCATGCACTGATTGTACAACCCAAAAGAGAAAGGACACTCTGACAGGAGTCTCTGACAGGAGTCCTGATCCTCTTGTAATAATCATCCCTCCAGCTTTGCATCATAGAAAGTTTCAAAACCAATTCCACTGTTGTTTAGAACCAAATGTTTTGAGCTTTTTTTTTTTTTCTGTAGTATAAGCAGAAATCTTATTTGGTCTGCACATTTACTGCCTTCACTCCATCCTTGTCCCCCAGGTCTTGGTACCAAATAAGTTGCCAGAGATAAACTGGTACGTCCACAAGCATCTTGAGTATTAATATTGGCTCCCATCTTCAACAGAAGCTTCACTGTATCAACCTGGCGTCCTGACACAGCATGCATCAAAGGTGTGCAACCTGGGGAAGAAAGCCAAATTTATTTCACAATTTCATTTTATCATGTCTGTAAGACAGTTCCTTATTTTCTAATGTTAACACTGGCAAGTTAACAAATCCTTTCTCTGACAACTGTCCAATAGTTGCGCTCGGCTCTTTTCAGGCAGGAAGTAACTGCTATGACAGCCACTGACCACTGATTTTAAAAAGAGCATGACTATATTAGCAAAAGCTTTGCCTCATTAACTCTGCTTCTGGAGGGAAAAGTGCTGTTCTGTTGACAAGTTCCCAAAGTGAACTTTTGGCTTTGTACACCATTTTGAAGGCTGATATTCTTCAGAATGACTAGTAGCCAGATGGTGCTTGTCTAATTCTCTCAAACCCCAGCTTGGTTCTGTCTGTGTATTCAAAAGACTTACAAAATCAAGCTGTGACCCTTGCAGAGGTACAAAAGTGTGAGTTGGCCCCTTATGCAGAGAACAACTTAATTTGAAGTCTGGATTTGCTCTAGGATATTTTATTTCCTGCTTTTATAAGACCTTTTCTAATATCCTGCAAAAATTTTCTGTTTTGTAAAACCCCTGAAATCCACATTTAAACCTAATACTCAAATTTCTTCATGAAGTGTTGTATCATTTAATTGCTTCCTCTTCCTTCCATTCTGTTAGCTGCTGAAAACCGGCAAGAGATTTTCCTGCAGAATCTGACAAAGCAATTTAAAATTACTAGGCTGAGAATAAACATGAGTATTAGAAACCAGAAGACTTAGAAACTTCATATATAGTTGAAGAATAATTATTCTTACTGGACTAAATGATATTGCTGAGGAAATGTGCTACTCAACCTGAGGTCATGCGGAGCCTGACAAATGTGCAGGATATGAGCTGTATGCTTTGTGTTGCAAACTGGTCTTTAGTTACACTTGTATGGACAACCTAGGAAACAAGTTAATTCTGGGGCCGAAGTGCTTCTGACCAGTCCACCTCCACCTACTCCACCCATCCTTCATACCTAGTCTTTCTCCCATTAACAAGCTGGACTAGAAGCATTTTGTCTAGAGTAAATTTTCCCTACTAACCAGTAGATGTTTTAAAGATATCAGTTAGAATGTCTGGTTTAAAGTACAAGAAAAACTGGTAGCTTGGTAAAAGCTGTTGAAGATTAGAAAAGACAGTGTTCATATGGACCCTTTATAAGAAATTGCAATTAAAAAAATACTTCTGACAAAAAAAAGTCGTCCTTGAGAACAGCTTCCAGAGGTCTGTGGTTCTTATTCACTTAGGAAATTGATGCATATAAAACCCAGCCAATGTACAATAATTTGTAATAACATTAAATAGTAACTTGAACACAAAATGAGCACAGCTGGACAGATAAAACAAATAATTTAGATCACTGCACATTGTACAACCAATCCTTTGGCAAAATATTAGCTGATGAAACCATTCAAACTGTGACTGTACACACACTATAACCTCTGCTTTAGAGATGTGCAGAATGTATGTCATTTGGCACCGGTAAAATATTCTTTTTCCTCCCCTGAAATGCCAACAGTTTCTCAGCATCTCCCTAAATAAGATAAACTAAATAAATGGTAAAGTAGTGTCTAATTATAGCAAAACAACTTATTTGTAATCATATAAAAATATCTTACAATTATAGGGGGAAGGAATTATCCAAACTGTGCATTTCCAGTGGATGTTCCAAAGAATAACTCACATTTCCCATATTCTACTACTAAATATAACTTGCTGAACACGAAAGTCAGAATAAAAAAACGGAAAGTTTAATTTGCAAGCTGAAGCCACAGATCTCCTGAGAACAAGCTTGGCCTTCATTTACCCTCTCTGTCACAAGACTCCAGGATGGAAGGATCCTCTCGGATCACTGCAGTCAGGGTGTTCACATCGCCATTAGCTGCTGCTTGGTAAACCACAGCCAAGTCGATCTCTTCTGCTGCATCACCTGCAGAGAAGGAGCACGTCCATGAGTAAACAGAGAGCAAGGACAACTGATAAACAGTGAAAATAATGACACCTGTCTCATTGAGTTTAAATGAATGTGTAACTTGGGGTGGAACAAAGTGTATCTAAACAGCACTGTGGTTTTTGTTAGTCATCTGAAACTTGCTTTTCATCGTAACTTCTTCCAAAAACTTTCAAACACAGACACTGAAAGGACTTAGGAAAAATTCTGGAAAGTTTTCACTTCTTGTAAGAAATCATACTAACGTAACATGACTTGAGAAAAAATGTAATAACTGAACTAGCTCATAATATTTCTGGCTGCACTTTTATGAGATAGCATGAAATCAGGACTCAGGTGTTTTCAATTTCGGTGTTATCCTTGCACCAGTCAGAAGACTGAGGCTTTTCAGTTCCCTGCAATGCCCAAGGGAATTCTCTTCTTGGGAGAGTAAACTTCTGGCAGCAATGGTTTGTGTTGACAATTCCTGCAAAAAGGAAAAGTGGACTATTGCTTGGAACCCAGGAGAGGTTTATTTCGTTTGGCAGCTACAGTGTGAGTTATTATTTAAAGCAGATGCCGTGCAGGACCTGTTCTGGAACATTCTTCAGACTTTTCTTTCTAAAGAAATAATAGTGGTGATTCTCTTCTCTCCTTTGCTTTTCACTTCCTTTTAGACTTGTCATCCCATGCTCCACGTGCATATGTCTCCTTTGGCTTCAAGTGGACTATTAACCTCTTAACTCTAGGATTCGAAAGAACAGATTTTTTGGTGCAGGGTCAAATCTGATGTAATGGTAAAATGCCCTAGATATGAATTGTTGGTCAGAAACAGTCTCATGTTTCTCAAAAAGGAGAACAGCTGCAGTGAGCTGTACTGTTCACAACGGCTGCGGGGCTGTTGGGGTTTAACCCCAGATGCCCCCGATGCTCAGTCACTGCCCTGACCCCTGTGGGATGGGAAGGAGAATCAGAAAATGGTAAAATCGGTGGGTTAAGATAAGAACAGTTTAATAATTGAAATAACACATCATCATCATCATCACTACCACCAGAACAACAAAAACATCATTAATAATTGTAATAAAAGGAGAGAGAGATAGATGACTAAAACCCAAGAAAGGCAAGTGATGCACAATACAGTTGCTCACCACCTGCTGACTGAGGCCCAGCCTGCCATGCTGCAGCTCCCCCCGGTTCATACCCTGGTCGTGTCGGTCTGTGTAATGGAATATCCCTTTGGCCAGGTCGGGTCAGCTCTCCTGGCCATGCTCCCCCAGCCTTTGTGCACCTGATCGCTGCAGAGCACAGGACACTGAAATGTCCTGGATTTAGGGTAAGCACTAATTAGGAACAACTGAAGCAGCACTGTGTTATCAACATTAGTCTCACACTAAATGCAAAATACAGCACTGTATTGGCTGCTAAGAAGAAAATCAACTCTATTCCAGGCTAAACCAGGACAGGGTCAGAGCAATAGAACATATCACTTGTCCAGCCACTGCACTACCTTGTTAGCTGGAGGAAATGCCTAAATCACACTAGAGAGTTGATCACAGGAAAGACAGATTAAGTGACTGGTGACTTATCTGTAATGTCAATCTTCTGGAGATAGCATGACTGTAAGCTGTGCAGAAAAAAGGGAGATAGTTTAAAGAGTGTTGAGAAGTTAGTATAAGCTGTTATAATCAAATACTACGTTATTCGTAACACATTGGTAGAAATTATATTTTAAACACTGTCATTATATTTTTTGAGTGATAAAAGATCTTTAAATATTATTGTAAAGTATTAGCCACACTACTCATGTTGTGATCAGATGTTGTCTCAGACGAACCTGCATGAGCTCTATGCTGGGCTTTACAGCCTAGCCTAATTCTCCATGTGACCTTCTCTCACTGGGTGCAATCAGCACTCTGGACTTCAAAATTTGTCTGCCATGGAAACACAATCTGCTCTTACCCTGGAATAGGATGGTCTGTCAAAGCTGGAACTCTGTGGGCTTGGGAAAATAAAAAGCTGATGTTAAATCTGCCTTTGTCACAGATTCTCTCTCCATTGCTCCTCAACTAAAGAGAGTCTAATTTATTTTCTTTCTTCTAACTGGTATTTTAAATTACACACTTCATAAAATTTGTGAATAAAAATGTTAACTTGGTTTTTATTCTGTTGAGGGGTCTGTTGCTGACATGACTGCTCATCTGTCTCAGAAGATTTGTCATGTGGGCCTGGGAGATCCAGAGAGATGAGGAGTCATTGCCGCTGGAGAGTCACTATCAGTGACTAGTCCATGAAAAAAAGAAGTGACTTTACCACTGGTCCAGTTAGTAATATTTCCTTATTATGTCAGACCTGAAGATGCCCCTCAGAATTGGTACACTCAGCAAAAACATGTTAATGACAAGCTCAGGTCTGAGTGGTTGATCGCCTGCGCTGCTCCTCTTGTCCAGTCTCCAGGTACACAGGGTGTGCCAGCCCTGAGCACTGACACAGCTCCTGTCACGGCAGCTGTCGTGTACAGCTGTGCAGGTTCTGTGTGGGTATGGTACAGAGGAGATGCTGCTGGCACTGGGAAAGAAACCGTTAGATGTACTGAGGCAGGCAGTGAATCAAAGGGGCCCTCACCTCCTTTGATGCATTACACACTTGTAAATTTTGTACTCTTTTTTCGCCTTGTGAGTACTTTTAAGTATTCCTGTTGTGAGTCAGGAGCAGAGAAACCCAGCCACAAAAGGGAAATCTCCATCTCTTGAGTGGAGCAGTTGCTTACCTGGAGGGTGCTATGGCATGAAGACAAGGACAAGGGTTCATGCCTTCATGTGGGTCTCTGAATATCTCTGCCCTTCTTCCTCTAGGTAAAACCAAGACACCTCCCCTTTGCTTCTGCTGGGCTCAGTCTGCTTTGCCCAGAGCAATTATCCTTCTGTATGAGGAGGGGAAGTAGAATGATGGATGGATGGATGGATGGATGGATGGATGGATGGATGGATGGATGGATGGAAAAATTAATGAAGTTTTCCCCCTGCCTCGTCTTGGAGAACACAGGCTCCATTCCTGTTAAAGGATGGTGGCATGAAGCCACAAAGATTCACACTTCCCTATCCATGAGTCCTAGCTGCCAGAGCAAGGAGAGGCATGTGGAGCAGGCTGTCACTCCACTGGTGAGGGAGCCTGGGCCAGGAGGAATGGATGAGCACTCATGTTGGGATCTGAATAAAGAAGACTGACATGAATTCCATTTCTACAGGGTGATACAACTTCAAGTAGGGTGTCTTGACTGGTATGATAGTGGATGGGGAGTGAGAAGGAAGACAGATAAATGGTCTTCTGATGATTCACATGACAGGGAACAGAAAATGCTAGGAGAGCTTGGATGTAATTTGTGCTGGATGCACTTGGCTCCAGGTAAACAACACGACCACTTCATCTTCCTCCAGCTTATCCTGTCAAGGAACCAAGAAGGATGGGTTCTATTTCTGAAGACACCTTCCTGGGCAGAATAGTTCAGAGAGTAGGCATTTTGCAGAAGGCAGCAGTGAAGTACTGAGTGCTTGTGTCCCGCCCTCTCTGAGCTTACCCTGCTGGGGGCTTGGCTGTGGTGGGGCACAAGCACCATGTGGCATAAATGGATTGTGAACAACCAAATGCTTGACTCTTTATCTTCTAATGTGTTAGAGCTATTCCATCATAATCTTGCAGTTCTACAAATGCCAGTAAGTACTGCTCCCATTTCAGATACATTTTACATTTTATTTTGGAGAATTGCTGTACTACCGGTGAAAGGAAGCTGTCAATCAGACTCAGAAAGGCAGAAGATCCATTTAAGAGCTTTTGTATAGAGGAAGGCAGGGCAGAAACTGCGGGCTGACAGTAGTGGTGTAGAAAGGTCTGGAAGAAAAGACTAAATGACTTACAGGGTGGTGCTAAAATCCTCAGAAACAATTGAAGTTAAACACCAATCTATCTGAAATAAGCCGCAGTGTTTTAAGCGTGTATAATTTCTTCAAGGCAAAGTAGTTTTCTTTTGGTCAAAAAAGGGGGTATATGAAGAGAGATACATAATGATCACAGGATTCAGAGCAATGAAATTGTGCTTCTCATGACATTAGTTCTCCTCTGACTGTACTATGAAGAATGCACGTTTTACACAATTTGTGATGTTGGCTGATGTGTTTTGTTTTATAAAGTGCACATTAGATGTACATTAGTACATGCTTTCTAGTGCATTGGATTTTTAAGTTCTAAATAAATTTGCTGGAGCTTGGTGTACATGCTCTTGACAATGGCTGATTTAGGACGTGCTAAACCACAAGATATTAAAAACTGAAGACAGAATAACAGGACAATTCACGTTCATCGTTAAGAAGAAATATTTATGCATGTCATTTACTACTCTCTCTCTCATAACCCCTCGTCTCCACCACTAGCCAAAGGCCATATGTGATTTCCTACACCTTGCTGTCGGGACGCAATACTGGGTAGTTTATTTGTTTTCAGCATGTCAGTGTCAAGGGTCAGTGGGAGGTGGAGGAGTGCAGTTTTTGAAAACTGTAACTTACTCTCTACTATTACATTTTTATTGAACTCTTAAAAAAGTAATAACCCCTCTGTGTGCCTGGCTGTGCATACACCAGTACAAGCCTTTGTCTAGCTTCTCTGTTTAACTGGTAAACATTTGAAGTCAGAAACAGCACACATTAATTTAAATGGCACCCAGCAGTATTAGGAGGGAAGGGGTTTCTGGGGCTGCTTGCCTTCTGTAAGTCCCACATTGCTGTTACTACTGTAAGTATTATAAGATATTATTGAGCAGTACCATAAGACGTGTTGCAAAGAGACAGTATGATTTTCAAGCTTGAAATACTGGGGGTCTATTTTTATTTGTAGTTGGGAGAGTCTTCTGATGTGTGGGATGGAGAAAAAAGGGTTTGTTGGGAGAGCTGAATTATTTTTTTGGACAAACAGAGAGTAATTTACTGTGTTTGAAATATAGTTTGTATTCTTCCATTGTTATAAACTGCTGCAATGAAAGACATTCCCCTTCTCCTTGCTAAAAAAATTATGCCTGCTTAAATCAATAATGTGCCAACACATTAAGATGGTATTTAGACAAAATCCACTATACACTGTAAGTTTTGAATAGAGTGTTCTTTGCATGGTAACCAATGAGCTCAGTACCCCATTACTGTGCGTTTTGTGCTCCTGCTCCCCATCCACCTCCCACGCAGCTAGCAGGGAAGGCAGGCAGTAAGTCACAAATCACCTAATGAGCAAGCATTCCTGCAGCACTGGTGAAGCACAGATGATGAATTTATAGCGAAGAGACCTTCTGGCAGGGGAGTTGATGTAGATGGAGAGTGACACGGGCTGCAGATGATGCTGGACAGAAATTAGGATGGGTCAATGTGGAGAGTGGCTTGGCAGCAGGAGGAGGTGCAGATTGGGAGCAAGTGGAGGTATAGGCAGATGTTGCCTCACAGCTCTCCCTTCTATCTGGATAAACTGGTTTGGGTCCATGATCTCCTGCATTGCTTTCTGCCCCCTAAACCATCTGGAGACTTGGCTTTGCCTTCCCCAGCCCTGGTTATATTCCAGACTCATTCCTGGCACCATTTCCATTGGCTCCCTGGCAGCCATCCCGATGGCACTGAGCATGCAGGGTTTCCCCTCTGCCCCTGCACTCCGAGCCCTGCTGGGTCAGCATGTGGCACCAAAGACACTCTAAGTGCTGCAGAAGCAGAGGCTGGAATGGCTGTTTGGAGCTGCAGAAGCTCAGTCAGCCCCACGTCTCTGTCCTGTTGGCAAAAAATGCTCCTTACGTCATTTACACATGATTTAGGAATACCTGTCTCTATTCCTGCAGTACAGATCCCCCTTCTACCACTGCACGTCCCTTTCTCCTTTATACTTGTTGGTAGTAGTTTTTTTCTCTCTTGTCACTCAGTTTTACTTCCCACTCCCCCCCCAGTACATGGGGGTCCCAGCCACGTTGATGGAGACCAGTACTCCCAAGACTTGCTCAGGCTTTGAGTCCTACTGTGGCTGAAAGGCAGCCATAAACCCACCACTTTATACGGGCTCTCTTCACTTTGGGTTCACCAAAGAAGGGTAGGCAAGCATGAAAATACAACCTGTAACACTCAGCTGCCTGAAGGGCAGTGCCTCGTCTTCCTCCTGCTTTCACCTTTGTTCCACAGTCAGCCCCTTCGTTGTGGGGCCTGCGTGGCCACGTCAGCTCGGGTATTTTGCAGGTCTGCACTGGAAACTGTGGCCACTGCACACATATTGCTTGGCAAGTCAACTTAAAAGAGAAATTTATTGCAACAGGCATAATCAACCAGTGAGAGTGTCTTGCTTCGGGAACATAAAAGGAATGCTGCTGCACTTGTAGTGCATTAAGCCGTAAGACATAAAAGCTTGTATTGGCAAATAAAGATATGAAATTTAACATTTAACTTCAAAATAGACAAGAAAGGGACATTTGTATTTCCATAGCAACCTTACAATGTAAAAAATCTTTACGTTGAGGATTTTAGTGATATCTTAAATTTACAATTATGGCAATACTCACCTATACAGCTAAACTTCCTGAAGCAAAGTATTTCACTTGTCAGCTTCTAGTCCTTTTAGCGTAGACTTAGGAAAATCAGCTGTTCCTAAATTTTTTACTCCATTTTAAACTGCTCTATTTGCTAGTACTACAACTTTTTTTAATCTATAATAATATCTATATATCTATAACCACAAGAAGACCAATATACAACATAGAAATAAATATATATACATCTCTGAGTGCTAAGCATAAGAGTAGCCAGATGTTGTTGCTATTCAGCTGAAAATTAATTTTTAGAAATCACTGTAGCAATAGACTGAAATATCCATCCAGTCTAAAACTGATGGAAGAAATTCCTTTATATGAAACCAAAATAAACCAGATCTTTCCCAAAAATTCCTCCTGTTATTCATTCGGTCAAGTAATCTCAGCACATTTGCATGGGACGCATTGGAGGACCAGAGGGTTTTGAAATTAGTAGCACGTGACTTACCTTTGTGATCAAATACGGATGAGGAACTGAAATCCATTGTGATCTATCTCATCATTTACAACCAGACCAGACAAATGCCACCTCCAGGGTTTTCAGGGAAGAATCTCATATATTACAGTATTCGGTGAAACGATAGCTGTCACCAGTCTTCCTCTCAGAGAATTAAACTCGCTTTACGGCTGCAGGTTGTTGCCAAGACAAGAGCCTGATGGAAACATTATATTCTGTTACGGACTCTCCCAAACGGATGCCTCTGGGAGCTTATCCGAGATGCTGAAAAATGCCATGTCTCCAGCGCGTGGAAGCGGCTGCGAGCAGCTCGGAGATGCCGCAGCTCCCGCAGCCCCGCGCGGGCCGTGCGAGCGCCCGGGCTGGCACACGGAGCATGTGCAGAGCTCCGGCGGGACCGCAGCCCCGGCACTGACCGCAGCCCCGGCACTGACCGCAGCCCCCCAGCCCCGGCACTGACTGCAGCCCCGGCACTGACCGCAGCCCCGCAGCCCCGGCACTGGCCGCAGCCCCGCGGCCGCGCTGCCCGCCCCGCCTGTGCCTGAGCGCGGCTCGCCCTCAGGATCCACCTGAGCGCACACCAGCGCAGAGAGCACAGATTCACAGGGCCTTCCTACCCCAGTTTGGTACTACCCAATTCCAGTCAGTTAAGGTAAATGAAGGGACAGGAACCGACAGCAAACTACTGCGGCTGAAGCGGACAGTGTTAGCTACAGCAGCGCAGTGCACCAGACACACGGTGCACAGCTGTGCTGGTTTTGGCTGGGGTAGGATTTAATTTCTTCAAAGCAGTGGTACAGGGCTGTGCTTCGGGTTTGCTGGAAACAGTGTCGGTAACACAGGGGCGTTTGAGCTGTCCCTGAGCAGAGCTCACACAGTGTCAAGGCCTTTTCTCCTCCTCACCCCGCCCCACCAGCAAGGAGGCTGGGAGGAGAGACAGCTCGGACAGCTGCCCGCAAATGACTGCAGAGGTGTCCCATTCATATGGTGGCATGCTCAGCATATAAAGCCGGAGGAAGAAGGAGGAAGGAAGGGATGTTCAGAGTGATGGCATTTGTCTTCCCAAGTCATACTTGTGTGTGTTGGAGCCGTGCTGCCCTGGGGATGGCTGAACACCTGCCTGCCCATGGGAAGGGGTGACTAAATCCCTTGTTTGGCTTTGCTTGTGCATGCAGCTTTTGCTTTCCCTATTAAACTGTCTCCATCTCAACCCATGATTTAATCCACTTTTACTCCTCCAATTCTCTCCCCCACCCCACTGAGGGCTGTGTGGGACTGAGCTGCTGGTTTAGATTAAACCATGGCAACAGGGGATGTCAGACCCAGAGTCCATAACTTCAAACCCAGTATCTGCCAAACTGTCTTCCCACTTGGTTTTTGACCAGGCCTCTGCCTTCCTAAGCTGAGAACTCAGACCTTGTACTTTAAGGGAAGGGGACCCTGGTGAACTTTGCTTTTTGCTACATTACTTCTGTGGAAGAAATAATAATAAATGTACTGGTTTGGAATTTACCTTGAACACTAGATGACCAGCACTGACTGGTGAATGGGAGGGGTATAATAAGTTTACTCAGCACTGATGCACTTAAAGAGACAAAGAGACACATCATTACTGCTAAACAAGACAAAGTAATATATGAAAATTAGGAAAGGCAAGATACTTTGGTTGCAAAAGTGCAGGCAGGACCTACGCTAAAGCTATGCCTATGTTTGGTCAGCCTCAGAAGCCCCTACACTTTATTTACTGTATTTATTCTCCTCTGGTGTTTTGACCAATTCCTATGACTACAGCGCATCCTAGAGACATATCCTACACGTGGACACCATATGAGTTGTATCTGGAGCTCATCTGGAGCTCAAGCACCTGCTTCTGAACATAAATTCAAACTATATGTTTGGGAAAGGATCGCATGGCCCAGGAAGCAACACAGACTCAACAGCTTGAAATGAAACACCAGAGCTGAAATTCTCCAGAATGTGGCAGTGTGATCTGCTGATCTGATTAACTGTGGAGAGGCATGTGGTAGGACAGAGGATCCAGAGACAGGCTGTTTCTCTTTTCTCTACTGCCGACAGTTTTGTGGTTTGCCTTGGCTCAGGCCAGCCCTTTTATACTGAGTAGGGACCCACCGTGTGGCAAGTGCTGTCTATGCAGTCTGGGAGCAGAGTATTGCTCGTGGAGGTGGTCAGCTCCGAACTGGCATCTCCTTGGTGGGAGGGTAGCTCCAGGGGTGGCACTGGCAGGTGAAGTCCTGTCTAGTCCAGTCTAATGCCCTGACTCTGTCCAAACAGCTGCCACAGCTGCTGACTTCATGTAGGAGGCACTGGAGACATATCTCTGGTCAGGAATTTTCACCTGCAGGTTGTCACCCCTAGTGATCTTTGAATGACCACAAAAGCGACCTTTGCTTTCTGCATGTGACAAGAGGCCTTTTGTCCTCTGTGTACATAGGATTTCTGACCCTGGGCACTGCTGCTGGATCCCCCACCCTCTCCTACCCAATTCAGTCAATTAAATACTCACAGTTTTACCTGCCCATTTGCTGTTACTGGGTCCCTGTCCTTTCATTCTGCTCCTGAGATGAAGGCGGTAGGCTTTGGGGTTTACTGGTTCAGTCTCACTCTTGCAGTACATTAGCTTGGGAATGAGGTGCATTGCAAGCATGCAGCCAAGGAATTTGGGGGAGAAACACATGGCAGCTGATTCCTTCTGTGTGGCACAAAATTCCCTATAGTACTGTGTTCATCTGCCTGGGGCCTAGCTTGCCTTCAGCTACATGAAAGCCAGGCACCTCCTCTGAGACTGGTGTCCACAGCTGCTATGGTGGCATGCGCTGAAAACCATGGTGTCTCTTGTGTTTGAGAGATGGCATCTTCTCCCCTCTACATCCATCAGACGGGAAGTAAGGCCAATGCCTTGGCAAAACCCCTTTCCCCATGTAGGTCTGAGCACTAGGTGAACACAGTTCTGTGCCTCAACTATGGTGGATATATTACAGCTCAGACACTGCCAGAAAAGCGGAGATTTGGGAGCTGGGCTTGAGTCACTGATTTTCTGTATTGCTTCTTTAGAAGAAAGAAATGTCTCAAAATTCCTCAGAGCCTCCTGTGTGCAGTGCCTATGAAAGCAGCTCTGGCTAAGGACAACAAAGCCACAAAAGAGTTAGAGGCTAGTATAGGCAGCAGAAAAGGTTGTAGCTCTAATATTGTTAATTTACACTATTCTTTAATTTAAGCAAAGTATCCCTGACTATTTTTCTGTTGGAAGTAGTTCGGTTTTTGGAAAATTTTTTTAGTGGTACAGAAGAGTGATGAAGAGAGAGTATCAGAAACACAGGCATTTTTTTTGCATGTTTGTTTGCCCACATTTGCATCAGCATTTTGCTGTATGTAGAGTAGTTAACTCTCCAACTTTTAATTGTTGTTCATTAGGTGAATGCAAAATTTGTGGTGAAACCACAGAGAGGATGAAACACATATTCAAGTGCTATGTAAATGTTGTTTACTGGGGTGCAGAGCAGGGCTGAAAACTGACAGCGCAGAGGCTGAGAGCTCATGGGTGCTTACAGCTGACAGCTCCTGCTCTGTACCACGCTGCCGTCATGAGCAGAGACTCAGCTTGCAGATCTTCTCTTCTCTTGCCCCTGCGGAGCACACTGGCAAGTGGGCGAGGGTTTTGCATCCATTTGACGCAATGACACAGCCAATGCCCTGGAGGAAGGACGAGCCCCTCCCCTTGCAGAGCGCCTGGAGCAGCAGTGCCCCCGTCTGTAAGGAGCTCTGCCAGCAGCCAGCAGCTCCGGCCGTAAACTCTGCTTCCCTGCTGTCTTCACGAGCCTGAATGTTCACACCCTCAGTATTGCTTGGTAAGCGTGCAATTCAGAGAATGGAAGCCAAAATGAACAGAGGGATGCCATCAACCTTCATTTCCAGTTTCTATTTGAAATCCACTAGTAATAATTTGATTGTTAAGCTTTTAAAGTACAATGCTATGTACTATTTAAAGTACAATACTGACTCCTCATCTGATTTTGAGCCCCATCTGCTTCTGTCTGGAACGTCAGCAACAAGCTCAGACGTGTGGAGAAGTCAGACCACTAACCAGGCAGAAGGAGTCAGCTATGCTTGCTGGTGGGAGCTGATCTGGGATGCTCTAAATGAACAAAACCTCCCTCGAAATGCCAGCAGATAAACAGTGACTAGAGAAAGGAGAATAAGGTCACAGCTATATCTTAGAGGTACCCACATGGAATGTAAGACAGAGTGAGGACCTAGTCTGCTTTGCTCCCTGTTTTATAAGGCCAAATACATCCTCTGCTCAGTTAATATGGCTTCTTGCCCTTGACTTTGATGGAATCAGGGCGTCTCTTATAGTGTGACTTATTGGGATATCAATAGCATCCTGTGAAACAAATTTACTAACAAGCCAATATGCTTGAAAGTCCACACTATGGACTGTTAAACAGTTACTGGATTTATGGGTATTGTTTTCCTAAATGATAATCTGCTTATAATTAACTAAACCAAATTAAATCTTTTTTATAAAAGTGATTGTTGTGTCCAGTTCAGAAGGAGTGGGGAGTCTCTCACTGAGCTTATCACCCTAAACCATGCTCTAGCTTTCTCTTGTTACCCTCCAAAAACTTACTTGTGATATTCCAGGAGTAAACCTGCATTTGGTGCCTCTGGCATGGTGTAAGGCTGGTTTGATGAGCCTGTCAAAGCGCTTGAGCCAGACATGCCTGTGGAGGAGGAGATGGGGTGGGTGTGGAGACCTGCTGAGTCAGGGGAGTCAAGGTGCTGGTGTGTCTGTCCTGGGTACACACCCTGTCTGTGACACTGGGGGGCTGGAGATGGGGCATGACACTTTCGTGGCGTTACACTGGTAAAGAGAAATCCTTACTTTTATATTTATTTTTTTAAAATCCTGTTATTGTTTATTCTACAAGAGAACATAAAAAAAAATAAATGTCTGTTCCAGGTCAGATCAAAGGTTCTCCTAGCCAGGTAACCAGTGTCTGAATGGCACTCAGCAGCAGTTGTCTGGCAACCTGCAAGACAAGTGTGCAGTGAATGACACTTCCTCTGACCCCTCCCCTGGTCTCCAGTCCTTTTCAGACCCCTGCAGAGCAGACTCTCTAAGGCAGCGCTGTGATTCTGCAGAGTTCCAGAAGGTGGTGGGCTGGGTTCGGCACTTGGCTCCACAAACCAGCAGGAGCAGCTCTTAAGTAGAAACATTTATATTACTGTCCATTAAATCCTTTTAAATGGAGGAAGAAAAGTTCATTTGTGGGAAACCAGTAATCTCTGACATTATGCAGTGCATTAAGAATGCCTGCAAATTAATGAAGTCCCATTCCAGATATCAAATAACAGTATAGAGCATGACTAATCATCTATGAATGGTAAGCTTTGAGAGCCTTGCTGAAAACCTTTGTGATAGTAGATTTGCAGTGGTAAAATACAGAAAAAGCTTAACGTGTTTTTACTTCCTTGTGTTTGGGATAATTGAAGGTATGTGTCCGTTAAAGTCTTTGATTAGCAATATTTTACATTTCACTGCCAAGGTAAGCCGGAGCCCCAGATATGAGAAACAAACAGAAAAAAAGGTGTCTGTAACATGCAAACTGTAAATTATGACACAAAGGTTTTATTCCTGCATTCCCTGCATACCTGGGACTCCTACTGATATCTTACCCAAGATTATGAGCTTTACTTCAGGTTTGCAAGGTGACAAGTGCATTAGTAGTAATGGAGCACGCAAGTGTGTGGTTTGGCATTGTTGTACTTACACAGAAGTGGCAATTTAAACATGTGCCAATGAAACTCAAACAGAAATGCAAACATTTAACTGGTATCTCACTATATGTAGTGCTCTCACTGTCAGAAGTTGAATTTAAGGAGCTCAATAGGCAAAGGCAGGTTCAGGAGAAAGCCAAGCACACTGGGCTAAACGACCTGATCCTTTAGAAGACTCACACTACGACCACAGCACAAGAGGCATCGGATTTGCAACCCATCAAGACTCTAGATTGCAGCAGCATTTATTATTGCTTTGATGTAGCCATGATAGTTCTCAGACTTCCAAGACCTCTTTATGGACACCCCCTTCACCTGCACAGTCACTTCTATAGTTATGGTGAAATTATGGTGGTACTGGGAGGGCCAAGCAGGCATTGTGCTCCCATGGTGTCATGTAGGACTGAAACCCAGCCCGAAACTCTTGAGGTTCCAAGATTTTGCTGTCAGCCTAGGGAAGAATATACAAAGGTTAGGAAAAGTGGCCGAGGTCAAGTACGATACGGAGGTCACTTGGAGGGCCATAGCAGGGTCACACACCTGGCTAGCAGTTCTGGGACAAGCAAAGGGCTTCCAAATGGCCGTGATGGGTGAATGCTTGGTCACTGCATATCCTGGCTGTGGGAGCAAGGTGGCCTTACTGGTTAAGTACTGGACTGGGAGACTGCTCTGTTTTGCTGCAGTCTGCTTGCACAGGCTCTGCTGGTCCAGTTTACTGGAAATAATTATATTGTAATAATATTCATTGGTTATTCATAGAAAGCAAAAGGTCTGTACACAGAACTGATGTAATTTAAAATACTTAAGTGGATGTTTGCAGGAAGGCTGTTGTAAAGTTTGTTAATTTCTCACTGTGATATCTAGAATGAGTGTGCAACAGAAATTTAGAAAACATATTTTGGTGCTGACAAGTGGCTTTTATATGAAATAATTTTTGAGCTTTAGGGGACCTTTCCTGAGATTACACAACCATCTAAGTGGTTCAAAGCATGGCTTTAAAATATGTGGATACTTTAACTGGCAAAAGAAACTGAAAGCTCTTTTGGAGCACTTGAATACTTTGTGTGTGTTTATTCTCCATATGATGGAGAGGCATGAACTCCCTTGATTTGTGCTCTGACACAGATAAGCCTGATTTTGTAGCTCAAACCTGGCATCGTACTCATGCAATCTCACATTTTTCAGCTTGGTGTGTCTGTCCATTATATACCACATATATGCATGGGAAAAATAATTGCAAAGAGGAATTTTCCACTACAAATGTAACCAAAACTTCCATATGTAGTGGTCATAAGTAATTAATGGATTACACACATAGATCTGATGCAGGAGCAGGAGCATGAGAGTGGACAAGAGGAGGTGCTGCAGCTGAAAGGGATGCAGCACCCACGCAGGATGCTGTGCCACGTGGCCTGGGGTGCAGCACAGAGCTGTGATTTGTGCCAGGTTTTCTGTGGCACAATAGTTTAGACAAGTACAGACCTTCCTGTCAAAATTGCTCCACTTCAGATGTTTTTCAGAGAGAGGGAAATGTTTTTCAGTCTGGTTAGGCAGGCTAAGGGAACATGCACAGCTTCTTTGGAGACATAGCTTGTGGGAAAATGATGTTGCTTTGTCTCAATGAAAGAAGCTGTCAGCAGTGGCAAGGACATTGCATGTCCAGCCTGGCTGGGGTACATCGGTGGCCGCAGGCAGACCAGCAGCTCTGGTGTCAGGGAGGGTCTGTGCCTGCAGCAGCTGCATTTCTGTACAGCACCCTGAGGCCAGCGTGGCTCCTCCACTGGCCAGGGCTCCCAGCAAGCTCCCGACCAGCTCCCAGCAAATTTCCGTGCCTCTGGACCTACCCTCATCCTGAGTGTCAGCCTGGGGCTATGCTGAAGTGTTATTTTTATATGAAGGGGCTATGGAATCACCTGTGTTTGTATGCCTGCCCAAACTCTTTACCTAGATGAGGTGTCTGCAGCAAGCTCAGGACAGCAAGAGACAATGTACAGGGAAGCAAGTATTGCCCATGCCCTTATTAGCTCTGTTTTTCCTATCTGAGTATATGCCTTTTGATCTGGGCTCTTGCTCTCTCCTCTGACTGCGGTCGGTGACCGTGCTCTGCCCTCTCTGCTGGGAGCAGCTGCCAGGTGCAGCCAGGTCTCACCCAGCCAGCCCTCCAGCAGCAGGAAGGCAAGTGCAGTGGGAAGTGCTGAAGGGTGGTGATGGCTGACTTTTCAGTAACCTCAGCCCTTAAAATTAACAACCTACAGACCCATCCCTTCATCCCTTCCAGGCACTTTGCGAAGCAACTTGAAGAACCTTGAAAAAAACACTCAAAACTCTAAAACGGTTTTGTGATTTGCTGTGTGACTGATTTAAGACAGAAGCATTTTGAAGTTCCTTGCACATGTTTCGGTTCTTGAATTATTTTAAACTATAGCACTTTTACCTGTTATATAGCTTCTTTCTTTTCCAAAGTAACTGGAGTCACTTTGGCGGTCTCTAAGTCCTAAGCTATTCATTGTAACATTACCACTGGTGGATAGGGCTGCATAGAAGTAAGTATAACAAGCACTTTCATTTTTAGAAAAGGTGAGTGTTATAGAATAGTCCAAGATATTTTTAAGTATGTGAAAAAACATGCTTGATTTGTTCGTGCTAACATTCAAGTTGGCTTAATAATAAAGAAATCCTTCGCAAATATTTTTTTCTGTTTCACAGCTGGTTTACTATGACTTGTGGGGTTGGTTATAATCCACAACTGTCTTGGCAGCTGCATGATTATGAAATTGTTGTGTCTGCAAACCATGAAAATGTCATGAATCTCTATGGATGAGTGAGAAATTTTAGCTGGTCTTTATTATTCTGTTCTTATAAAATGATATCTGTTATTATCTCATTTTTTGAGATTTTTTCTGCTTTCTTTTCCACCCAGAAGAGGTAAGTATGCATAAATATTTTCAGACAGTTCTGACTGTGCAGGGATTTAAGTTTATGCAAGCAAGGCTGGAGCTTTACAATCTCCAGAAAACATTTTAGCATGTTAATTTTGTTATACATGATGCCCATCGATGATCATTCAAACAAGATGAACAATAAATAGTTTACAGTCACTTGCCTACTGAGATTTGCAAACCCACACACGTGCAGACACACACAAATTCATTGTATTTTCACACAAACACACTGTAGGGCCTTTACCAGTCTTTAATGGGAAGCCAAGACAGACTATAAAAGTTCACCAAAAAGACATTGCAGAGGGCTCAGACGCAGAAAAAAAAAAAAAAAAA